>BMAO01016971.1:0-40000 GCA_019973975.1 Trichonephila clavata | reverse complement strand
TTTAGATCCCAAAACAAATCAAATGAGTCTCACGCACAATCTGTAACACATTTACTCAATGCATATAAATACTACGCAGACGTTTCATTGATTCGGCACACACTCACAACGCGATATTTACAAATCCTAATATATAAATATTGTTTTGAGGTCACACATCATGCGTATTAATAATATAATATCATTAGACATTTCATGAATGATTCTAATTAGTGACATCAATACATCGCAATCTATCCAAGATATAGAGAATCACGATATGCACGCATACCTTTAGCGACCATTAACATTGTACATATAATATCTTAGAAGTACACAGATTGTGAGTTGATTTATTTAAGAGAAAATACTAATTTCGTATGGGGTCTATTTAAATAATTTTGATGGAATATAATGTCCGATACATTAAACAATTAAAAAAAGAAACCTCGATTCCAATAAATCATTATATGTATAGTCAAAATTTCTCTACAAGAGAGAGATGAATAAACATGATCAAAACTAAAAAGAATTGAAATTGCAGGATAACCAGACAATAGATTTTAAAAAGATATATGAAAAATTAAAATAATAGAATTAAATATAAAAAAAAAATATAAAAGTATGGATGCTACAGTATTATAAACATTGCTGACATAAGACAGCTAATATATAAAAATAATTTATATAAAAGTGGGATTATATACATTTCTATTAATTACTGTAAGTGCACATAACATTTTATAAGTAAACAAATAACATATAGAGATGTGGCGGATTTTTACGCGTCCTTCAATTAACCTCTTAGGAAATCTATGGGCTATCAACAACCCTTTTCTGAAGAAGAAACAGTGATATGCAGATTAAGTTTATTACATATAGTTCAGGTTCCCTTGCTAAAAAAGTTAGTTAAAGCAAGATAAAGTGAGATATTAGTTGAAGAGATACATGGAAGAGAGTTAATAAGACAGTGTGAGAGAAGAGAAATAGAAAGTCAGAATTATATAGAGATAGATAGTTATATAGTGGAAAAATTGTTATTTAATAGAAGTTACCAAGAGAGAATGAAGGATTATGCCTTAGAAGATAAGAAAACTATCTACAGTTCAGGTATTAGTCATATTTATAGTGCGTTTTGATATTTAATTTATTAAACAGATTCAAGTGGCAATTAGTCACATAACTACAGTTTAAAGTAAATATTAAAGTAGAAGATTGATTAATAAAAGTGAATTAATTATTAGAAGTATTCTCCGAACGCGCAACTCTCGTCACTTATCCTCTGCTCGCTAATTGGAAACATCTTATTTATTCTGATTAATTGAATTGTTTTTGAGTTAATTGAAGTACTGAATAAATAATTAGAAATTATCATGTTGAGGTCGTCCGTCACTTCCCCCCACACCTTTAGTCGGGTCACAGGGTAGACGGGGGGGGGGGGGTACAGAGAAAAAATATGCAAGCAAAAAATTGGGCTGAGCTAATTAAGTACTTCAGCGGATCTTAAACTGTGATCCGGGGATCCCCAGTGCTTTTCTAGGGGGTCCGCGAAGGTCTCTCATTTAATGTTCCCTCTTTTACAGACTCTGAAAAACCTAGTGGAAAAATTGAAAGATGTGCCATCCCAGACTAGATAACTAAATCACCTCCAATGAAAAAACTCTACCATAGAAAATGTACTTCCATTAAGAATATTAGAATTCAGCTTTTTTTTTTTTTTTTTTGCAACTACAAAGATATTACTACAACTTAATATTTTCAAAAAAATAGTATAAACACAAGTGTAAAGATTAAGAACTGAATTCAGAGCGATAACAATTCTAATTTAAATCACTCGGCCATGTGTTGGAATGTTCAGGTTGTTGTCAGGTTAATAATTTAAAATTAAAATTTTTATATTAATTTTAAAAAAATAGCAAAAGGAAAAATTTTCAAACTAATTATATGAATTATTCTCTATTTTCATAGACTCTTTGCAAAATTTCAGCTCTTGGGAGCTCTATAAAATCCTAAGGAAAAATTTTTAATTGCTTCCCATACACCTTTCCGTAAGGAAATGGGCCATGGGAAAGTAAAACATCATGGTTTAAACAAAATATTTTGAGCTTCAATCAATATTGTAAACTATAATGTTAATTTTAGATCACATTTTATGCTACACTGTTAAATCACCTCTATTACTATTGTGCACAAGAAACATTCAAAAAAAAAAATTTCTATAGATGGAATGAGGTTTTTCTTACAAAATAACATAGGCTTTTTTTTTTTTTGAAAAATGCATTCAACAACAGTATTGTGAATTAAATATCCTGATATTACCAGAAAACCTTTGATTGCAATTTCTCCCAGCTGACAATAATAATTGGAAATTGAGAAAGTGATTGCTTGATAAATTCTCCAATGAAAAGATTGAGCTTCTCATCTTGAAAAACAAAACCATACTTCTTCGAAAAAATAATATCAATGCTTCATTTTCCTGAAGATTCTCTTGCAGGTGCATTATGTGCAGAAAAAGATGATTATTGTCAAGCAATATAAGAATGATAATCATAAGTCATTCAGATAAATTTTTTATGAATTCTTCTAGACTTTCTATAAATGCTTCAAAATTGTATCGACCAAGCTAAAACATTAAGCACACTGTTTTGACAATACTAACATTAGTGAAAGAGTAAGACTACTCGACAAGCACAAAGACAGACATAAGACTAAATCTCAGCTTACCAAGATATCGAAAGCAGCAAACATGAACATGTTTAAGCATGTCTTTGTTTGCAAACACATGTTTACCAGTAAATTCTACAGTTTAAATAAAGAAAAGGGAGTTCTTTCATCTCGCAGAAAGCTTTTTTAAATATAACTGCCATATAAATTAATTCAGTTTTTAAAAAATATTACTTTGTTTTTTCATATTTTATAAAAAAATACTTTCTCATTTTTTAAAAAAGGACTTTCTTTTAAATAATTTATATATATATATTTCTACATATAACTAAAAAATTTTTTTAACTAACTTTAAAATACTAAATATAATACAGATATATATAATGAAGCTCATCAAATTCGGAGATAGATATCTTACAATTTTAGCTTGATTTTCGATTATCATAATCTCTTTTTTTAATCTCTGTGAAATGGATGAAGGCATTTAAAACACATTTTATTTAAAACTATTATTCCGTAGAGATCCCTTGTTCAAATTTTGCAAAGTGTTTATAAAAAAATAAGTATGATGGCTTCTTAAATTTGCATTTATATTATTATAATTCAAAATTTTAACATTAATTTTAAAAGGTAAGTAAAAAATAAAATATATATCATTCTAAAGCCCATGACAAGTTGAAAACAAGGATATTATTTTGAATAGTTTGATTTTGGAATAGATAATTTAAATTTATGTACAACCAAGTCAGATCAAAATCGTAATCTGTGCATGTCTGGAAGCGAATGTGTGTGGCTGTGTTATTTCAAACCTTCACAGTTAAAAAAAAAAAGCTAGACCATTAATATTTTATAATTCAACTTGCATTTAGCCATCAAACAAGAGTAAAAAATAATAAGAAAACTGAAAGACATGAGGTAAAAAATTAGTTTTAAGATTAGTTCACTTAACATAAAATCCTGATTCAGAAAATTTATTTTAAATTAAACTTGGCTTGATTTTTTAAGTAAGAATCTTGTTTGTTTAAAAAAGTTATGCCGTTAAAACAAGTAATTCTTTATTTGCAACAACAAAAAATAATTTTTAAAACTACCTATTATGAAGAAGTTACAAGATTTTAAGTAAAGCCATTGTTTAAACCCTTATATAACAATGACATTAAATCAAAATTATAGTTTCAGCCCTTCATAACAATTTGGGTTCATTTTATACTTTAAAAAAGAATAAAGTACATTTTTTTTCTTGAAAAGCAAGGTTGGAACAATATTGTATGAAATGAGATTTTACTAACAATGTATCAGACTAGCAGAAAGGGTCCTTTTTTATATTGCGAAAGACTATCAAGCCCTTAATAAATGTACAATAAATAATTATGCATTAATAAACACAAATATCACAAAAGCAACAGGAAATGTTCTAATATTCAATCAAAACCTATTCTTTCAGACATAATAAAGCACCACCAGCACTTGATAAAATTACATTGGAAAATATCAAACAAAAAAAACTTAGAGATTTTTTTTATCTTCACAAAACCTCAAACTTCAGCCTGATGGAAGTATAAGTTTCCAAAATAGAAATTTCATATTCAGAGTAAAGTTAAAATGATCCATCATATAAATTTTCCTTAAATGAATTTGATTATAAACAAATTTGATGAAAAACGAACCTTTAAGAATCATAAGAAACTTCGGTGAAACTGTCGAATCAGCCACTGGTCCGTTAAATTTCGAAAAATCGCTAATTTGGTGCAGTTTTGCGTGTTGTGTTTTCTAGTAGCAACCCTACCACAACACGATCCGACTTCTCCCTCACTAATACAAAAATCAAAAGAGTTACCAGATTTGGTGCACTTATGGATTGGGCGAGAAAACACTTGGTGGGATAAGTGGCCAATTCGACAATTCAACCTAAACTTCTAAGTTCAAATAATCATTGCAAAATTTTTAAGCAAAAAGAAAATATATTTTTTATTTATTAGAAATCTCAGAACAGTATTATAGAAAAATGTATGATACAAAGAAATTCTTTGATGCATAAATAAACAAATTCAATAAATAAATAATAATGCAATCTGCTAACTTATTATATACTTTCTGAATCCACGATATCGATTTATAATGAATACTTCGAAAACACTTATAATGATCATTAGTACAACTATCAGAGAATTAAAAGAAAATGTAACAATATAATGTAAATATAGGTAATAAAATAATAATAAAGTAACACACAAAGTAAATAAATATATACATGTAATTTTGAAATAAGGTTACAATTTTAGAACATATAATACTGATGAATAGATAACTACTAAAATTGCATCAACACAATTTTTATACCAATATATTTACAAAGTTAGAACTAAAAAAGTTAACTTCACTTATTTCACTTTTAATATCTTAATTTGATATCCTTGAAAAAAAAGATCTCTGATCAACAAAAATATTTCCCAATTCCATTCATCAGCTTATCGTTACCAAACAAGTTAACTAACTAGATCATTCTTACATTGACTTTTTTATAAAATTCCATAAAGAACAGCATTAATAACATTCATTTACATAAATAACGTAGTATTTCTACGTAGGCTATAAACTCTAATGAAATCAGTCACGTTTTTCAGTGTACAGAAAGCTGAGCACTGTAGAAATAAATATAAAGGAAATTAGAGCATTTATATATTTAGTTTGAAATTAATCTCTCTATTTTGGTACATAAATATAAAAACAAAACTTTTATTTCTAGTTTTTACTTCAGGTTGTTTAGCAATTTCACAGGAAAAAAATAAATAGAAATCCGAATAACAAAATCTGAATTTTTTCTTCCACAATATAAAATATAAGTGAGTTATTTTTTATTTTAAAAAAAAAAAACAAATTTAAAAATTACTGCATATTATGAGATTTTTGCATGTGCACAAACAAACAACTCTCGTAATCAAATTCTATTTTTTAAATCTAATGCAGCAATGGGATTCAATAGATTCCTAGTACTTTACCAACTAAACCGAAGCTAAATTTTTTATTGAGTTCAGTAAATGGGTTGTTGAAAAAAATATTTGTAATCAGAATTCTATCTTAAGTGTTTAACACATTTCTTGAACCTAAGACTATCACTAAAGCTATGAGCCTCTTAAAATTATTGTTATCCCACCATGGTCTAGAGAATTTAAATACTTATACTATATAAAAATTAGAATGTGAATTCAATCTTTGAGAAAGAATTTATGTTCAGCTACTTAGAAATATATACAAGAGCTTATAAAAATAAATTTTTTCTGTTAAATTGCACATGATTAGTGTTTTCGATATCCACATACATATATGCACGCAACAGCATGTAAATCTTTAATCTGTCTTAACAAATCCTTTATCATTTTAAAATGTCCCAAAACAAAAAATAAAATTTTTATCAATGATTAGCAGTTTTTATAAGCTAGATGATACATGTAAAAATTTTGTGAATTACAAAAAATTTTAACTGCAAAAATAAAAAGAGAGTTTAGCACTTCCCTTTATATTTTCATTCAATTATATTGTCATTCAAAAATCTTCATTAAAACATTAAAAATCAAACATTTAATTTTTTTTTAAAGTATTTGAAGCTTTAATAGCGCCAATTATTTATCTTCAACCAACTGCATTTTTACTTTCGTTTTTGCGTTCACCAATATAAAATAGTAAAAACTAAAAATTTGACCATTTCATGTTAATCCTAGGAATAAAAGTAATTTTTATCATATTTTTCCAAAAAACTAGACTTCAAAAAACTTTTTTTTCAGAAATTTAAGCAGAATTCCTTGCTTTTCTCACAAAAACGTCAATGTTCGTGAAAAAACTTTGCCGGTAAAATAAAATAATATTGCAAGTTTTGTGTGAGCAATTCAAATGCAAAATATTTTGCTAAAATTAAAAAAATTCCGAGAGAATTTTTGATAAACTAAAAAATAAAAAGCATTGTTTACACCGTTATTCCTAGTAACTTGTGTCAATAATCATGCAGATCCATGCGGAGATTTAGAATTATAGTAAGAAAGAAAAAAGTACTTACGGCTTTTGATTTTCATAACAGAGAAATTTCAACAATATTTCAAAAATATAATAAATGTTTTACACAAACAATTTACAACATTGCAACAGTCATTAATATTATATACACACGGAGCTTCTCCTCACCTAGCACAAAATTTAACTCCCAATACCGCGCTCGGCACCGATCTTCATGCGGTTGCAGCCTTGCAGTAACAGCAGCTGATTGAATTATTACCCCTTTGAACATTAGTGAACTCGTCCAGTCTACAGGTAAAATGACAGAAGAAGAGGAACTCTTTATCAAAATATATATATATAGTGCACATATTTGTACGCAACACAAAATAAGAATAAATCTTAGATTTATTATTGAATATAGAATTTTGTGAAAGTTATTTTTTGAAGTAAAGTTTAAATAAGTTATTTTTTAGAAAAGTAGCAGTTTTATATTAGTGATTCATATCTAAAAGAAAAATGTACGGAATCAAAATTCCTCATTTCCACACTTCTATAAATCTTTTGATTTCTATAGAATTCAACTTATATTTTTTTTGCAAAGTCTCACAAATTTCTGTACTTCAGTTAATGTAGTGAACTCCGATTCACAGCATTATCGACTAAGACTCACGATTTAATTATTTTATTCATCGCCACCTCATGTTTGTAGTTCAATTTGTTTCGAAATGCATCGTTTCTTTATGCAATCAAAACCGCAAGTGAAATAAAAAAAATTAAATATTCTGTTTGGATTTAATAAAGTTGTGTGTAGTTCCGCATTTTGCCTTTTCTGCTACTTTTCGCTTACGCCAGCTTCGACTGAACACAATACAAATGCATACAACTTTAATTAATAAATATTTCTGATTGTTATGATTTATGCAGAAATATAAATGTTACAAACAGGAAAGAAATATTAGAAAATATTTAAATATCATAAATTGAATTTGAAAAGTAATCCTTGTATATATATTCAAAAGATTGCTTTTTTTAGAGATTTTCTTTGTCCTTGACTCAGTGGCATATACAGACCTTTCTTATTGGGAAGGGGACATTTTAAAAAACACGTAGTGCCAAAGGTTAATTTCTATTGCAAAAATTAAAATGTTGGCCTATTGGAGGTTGAGCCCCCTGACTTCCACTCTTGTGACGCCACCGGCCCTTGGGCTCGTGATGAATAGCCCTAAAAGATACAAAAGATATCGCCTGATGTTGCACGGTGTTTATCATGTTGACTGACAATTTTGTGCTACAAATGGAGCCTTTAAGCATGTTCAAAGTTATTTGAGTGTTTATTTCATTCAGGAATTTTGTATTATGCCATGTAGAACTTTTTCTCCCCTATACTTACAGTATAAAAAAATCTAATAGAGATCTGAACTTTTTTGCAGCAACTGACACAAAAATAAAAACTTGAACTCGAAAATTATCACGTTCAAATTTTGACCTATGAAAGACTTCATTAGATGTTCGTAATTTAGATAAATTTTGCCAATATATATGTTCATGTCTAAAATTAAAGTCACAAACATAGTTTTTCGTCATAATTTTTGAATGCCTCCAATAAAACTGATAGAATTTGTATTTTAATATTTTGAAGAATGGGTAGTACAATATTAACCTTCTGTTTAGAATAAGATGTTGTTTAGCGTTAGTTTTTGTAGAACTGTTGAATTGAGAACGTTCAAGCATATGGGAATTTCGCCTCTAGTTTTGTGAATATCACATGAAAAGAGACAAGTTAGTCTGTTTGCAGTGAAAAAATGAGACTTCCCATAATCTTTTAGATCAGAGATCTCCAAATTACGGCCCGCGGGTCAAATCCTGCCCACCAGTGTCATTAATCCAGCCCGCAACAGCTAATAGCTTATTGTTGCAGTAATAAGTCGAATTTAAAAAAACGCAAATTGATAATAACTCGCTTTTTTTTTTTTTTTTGCTTGCTAGGTAAAGTTTAATGACAAGCTTAAGTGCATAAAATTGAACTTAAGCATAATAATTAACAAATAATTGAAATGAATCCAATTAACATTCTAAACTAGTTAGCATCCTGTGGTTTCTCCCTCGGTAGTTATGTTTGGGTAAAGAGTATCACGCATATGTATGTATATCGATGTTTGGAATATATTTATTCAGACACACATAGGATTTTTATCCTGAAAATCCCTCAGGAACGGAAAATCTAAACTAACGTGAATGAAACCACTGGGTATCCCCTCGTAAAAAAATAAATACTAATGAGATTTATGTAATTGTGATTTTTCACTGACAATAGTTTGTAGTTGTGGATCAATTTTACTTGTACCAATTATTAAAAGAGATTTAAGATGCTCATTGGTTAACTTAGATCTGTAACCATTCTTTGTGTACTTCATTTTGGAGAATGGTTTCTCACACAAATAAGTAGTACCAAAAACAGAAAACAGCCTACGAGCAAATTTATGCAAATTATCAAATTGTATCAGTCGAAGACTGTTATAAAACTCCATCAAAGATGAGTTTTGATATTTGTTCTTAATTATATCACTGCACTGTAAATGAATAATTTTCGCTTGAAGTTCCGGGGCTAGGGTTTCAATGTCAGTATCAAAAGGATTTGGAAAAATCTTAATTTCATTTGCAATGATATCAAAATCTGAGAAACGAGTATTAAAATTTATCTTCAACGCACTCAAAACTTCGATTGCAAAATCGATGGAAAACTTATTCTCAGTAGCGCGGCTGAATATTTCCCATGTTTTAAAATGAGCGAAACATTTTTTACATAATTGTGATTGAAACAATCTTATTTTCTGTCGTAACGATTTTATATTAGCGTATAGAACAGGGAGAAGATGGTTTTCTCCTTGCAATCTCAAATTTAGTTCGTTCATATGTTTCGTCATATCGAAATAGAATGCTAACTTCCACAGCCATTCGCTATTTTGTAATTCAGTAAGAGGGCGATGCTTTTAATTTCAAAAAATTTCGAACTGTGCTCGAAGTTCAAAAAAGTGCCGCAGGACTTTTCCAGCAGCACTAAACCAGCGTAAGGCAGTATAATACGGCAAATCCTTTTCACTCGTATCTTCAATAAACTCACGGAATTGTCGGTGTTCAGCCCAGTGGGTTTGATGAAATTAACAACTGATATGACTGGTGTTAGAAAACTTCAGACATTTCCAAACATTCTCCGCACAAGGACTGTGGATGACTGATACAATGTAAGACTGCTGTGGTTTCTTATCCCAGATGGTGTAGCTGAGCTACACCATCTCCATAAAACCAAAACTCTCCCAAAAATCCAGAAATAAAATAGGACTTCTTAAAACCTCGTCATATGTAAAACTCAAACAATTCAGAACATGACTGGAAGAGGCCTGATCAGCCTCGCACCCATGACACTCTGGAAAGACTTTCCGGCCATGTTGAAAAGTAAGAGATTTGATGTGGCCACTAAAAAATGCGACAGAGCCATCTGCTGATCCCTAGGAATATTAAGTTAGTGACACCAACGGGGTTTTTTTCCAAAATACCAAGGGTGAGCAGGGGGTATTCTCCAAAATGCATTGAATTCTGCCCTTTTCATAGAGGAGAGTTCAGCAAAAGTTAGACACACACAAGTGTCACCCAGAAAAGTGTCAGCAGTGGCAGACTTGGTCAAACTACCAGCTATCTCGTTACCATTCAATCCAATATGGGAGGGGACCCATTGAAAGTATATACAGTGTCTAGAAGAAAGTCGAACCACAATATCTAGAATATTTAGGCTTATCATATCCCCAAAAGTTGTCCAACGAGAAAGGCTGTAATGCGTGTCGGTTCCTGCTTCCCTCTAATCACCCTTGTCTACTCTCGGACCCGGTTAGATGAGTGGGAAGAACTAAATAGTCAGTCGACATGATTCACGCTAGTTATTTTACTGTCACAAAATATCAAGCAAGCACAATAATAATCCAATTAAGAATATCGATCAGTATGCAGAGCGCGAAGGTGAGACCCGTTAGCCTGGGGATAATATTACGTACCCTCAACTGATTCCACGATAATATATACAAGCTCAATTTCAACTCCGCCGAGCTCTAATAAGTTATTCTTTAACTTCTATTTAAATAAGGCTCACGATACCTGTACTTTTGTTAAGTCCTACTGTTGAGGCCTTGAACGGTAATCTTTAACGGGATTTGATCACCTCCGAGTGATCATCTCTTGGAAGTCTTCAAATGATACTTTTATAAACTTAGATTTGCACTCAATAAACTCACGTCCTCCAATCACCAACTAACTCTCAAAACTCGCGAATACAGAATTTATATAATATACTTAATTTGTATAATCACGTTTTCTTACCTTCGGTGAAAGTTGATTGGTAAAAATGTTTCCCCAGAATAGTCCCCAAAGGGTTAGTAATAGACGCGTATAGATCCGTCACAAGGTGCTGCATAGAAGCACGACTGTCAGTTAAAATCTAAATGTCCCTGAAGACAAGGTCAGAAGTAATATCAATAAATTGCAATAAGTTCAGATCTAAAAACATAACAGTAGTTAATATTCCCAATCTTGATGTCAAATGTACTATCAGGTGTCTCAATGTGCACGCCGCCTCTACCGTCACCCATGCTGCAATCAGTATAGATTTTTAATGCCGAATGAGGAATGCCATAAATTGTCTCTAGAGCAACCTGTCTAGTAAAATCTGGTAAATCAGACCTTTTACACACCCTGGTCATTAGCTCAGTCTGGAATTGTATTCGATCAGAGTCGAACTTAAAATGGGAAAATGGCTTTAAGGAGTGAGGGGTTCAACATTACCAGAATACAGGCCCAAATCAACTGCCAAAGAAAAAGGGCTATGTTTCTTTAATCGCCTGTTATTGATCCAAGAGTAGAGACAGTCAGAAGTTCTGTTGTAGCTAGATAACTTATTGTAATATTTTACCAGGCTTTAACTTCTTCTCATAGAAAGAAGCGGTAAATCACTCTCATGCAAAACTATATTATTAGAGGAGCTATTGCGAAGGCCAGTAATTATTCTTGTGGCACTCAGTACATACAATCCATAGCATCTAGAGCAACACTTATCTCTTGCATAGTGAATTTATCATAAAAAATGGGATCTCCCAAAAAAGAAGAGCGGCAATTATGTACCATTCTCTTGGCAATTTTCTTAACCTTTTCGTCATTCTCGTCAAATGTTAAAATGCTAATGTTTTTATAAAACTTGCCCAAGATGTTAACAGCCTTTTTGTTAAAACTTGAACTTGACCTAAGAATCTAGGACAATATTATTGTCTTTCACTTGAGGTTGATCGTTACTGAAGGATTTGGCGAATCGCCATAGTTTTGAATTAGGAGCTCTGGCATAAATGCTGCTACATATAGTTTTCCAAGACTCTCTCTTCTGTGTAATATATTGCTGTTTGATTTCTGCATTTAGTTTTCTAAGTTTGATTTTGTCAGCGATATCGTTTGAAGTAGCAAGTTCTTGACGTAACAAGTCTCTTTTTGCAAAAAGGGTGGCCAGAGAAGAATCTTTGAGACGCACAAAAGGTCTAAATCTTTTAATATTACCTCTAGGTATGGAAAGCTGGTCAGCACGGTTAATAGTTCTCTTAAAAAAGTGCCATTCCTGTTCCAGGTTATCGCCAAAAGGTTGGTTGTAAAATGTAGTTTCAGAAAGTTGATTTTAGATTTCCCACTTAGATTTTTTAAAATTCCAGAAATTTCTGCTGGGTTCTGAGTAATATTTGTGACTTTTTATGTTAATCATGATGGGAAGATGATCACTACCAATGCTATTAAAAATAGTCCATTTACAAAATGGACACAACTCCGGGCTAACTAATGTGATGCCCAAAGCCTCAGAGGTTCCATAACTGAAAGAGGTATGGGTAGCCGATCCATCTTTAAGAAAAAGAAAAGATATATCATCGGCTGCTTCAAGTACGTCTCTACCCTTTTGGTTGTTTGAGAAGCAACCCGTGACAGATAATTAGCATTGAGATTTCCAAGAAAAATGGTGCTTTTGTTTGTCAGTTCAAGGAAATTCCCTGGAAGATGCGCCTTATTAGGGGGATGATACATAATGAAGGTGTCGGTTTTTTCTTCCATACAACGGAAATGCCTTACAGCTCAAGGTTACTGTCTTGCACCGGAAAGACGATCTTATTGAAGTTTAAATTTCTGATGAGGAGGACCAAACCACCTCCACTTTCACTGGGTCTATCCATACGATATACTGAGTAAATATGTACTTTAAGAAAAGAATACTCTCTGAGCTTTGTTTCTTGCAGGGCTATGATCTGTACACCATGCTTATCCACCAAATCTAATATCTGGATCAGTTTAACTCTCATGGCCGGAGCAGAAAGACCATTCACATTGCACTGTATAATCTTAAGAGATTTACCATTGTAGTTAGGAGAAGGAGACTGTAATCCACTTGTCGTACGAAGCCCTCTACCTAAACCTCACACGCCCCCCTGATTTACCTGCGCGACGGGCAATGCAGTATTAAAGCTTGAATTCGGATTTGGTTTCATAGTAGTGGGAAATGAGCAGCTTCACTTGATCCAAGGACCTGGGGCACCAAAGGTAGAAGACTGACTTAGCCCCTAGTGCCTGCTAACTTTAGCTGGACATAATGGAATGGCCTTCACATCTAGGGTGACCCTACCAGGAGTATATACTCCCAATGTACATTGCTCTTTCCGTCCAGGTACACCCTCACGCCACTTTGAGGCAGCTAGCAGGTCTTTAGAGGGAGAACGTAAGATTAATGGTTTTAAACCACTATCACATTTTCTACTGCCTTTGACACAAGTGCAACCCCACTACTTTATTTTTACCACACATATTTTTGTCTCCATCAGTTGTAATAGATATCAAGTTTTTTCATCGAAGGTCTTTTTATTAATGGTATTGTCAACTCCCTTAAAAATATCTTCCCCAGTAGTCGTTGTTACGTCATTAGCGCCCTGTAGCGCCATCTGTAATAAAAATTTGAAAAATGTTGCAGTTGAGAGTTGTACCCCCAGCAAAAGCGGGTGCACGAATAAAATAGGCTTAGCGTTGCGAAAGATTGATTTTTTAACACGCTTTTATAAGTTTCACTTGCATGTAACGGAATCTTAGAACTCCATTTTTACCTACTTAAAAAGATCGGATTCATTCGAAATTTCGCACACTTGTCAAGGACCGATGACAATACAATAATTTCATAATTTTGTTCCATTGTCCTTTTCAGGATCGTCAGGAATAAGGATAATCAGATTTGGCGACAATTCCACATATCACGTCCAGATTTGGCGATTTATTGCATATATGATTTTTAAATTTGGCGACTTGTTCCATGTACCATTTCTAGATATGGCGACTAATTTCATACATCATTTCCAGATTTGGCGACTTATTTCAGATCTAGTGACTAATGAATAAGGTGTAACCCTAAAGCGAGTGTTTTGAATTTAAAGCTAATTTTATGCAAGTATAAAATACACTTGCGGTTAATAGAAATAAAACAAAAAAAGTGTTCTGTATCTGAGAAATTGGAGGGTGGGTGTGTGTTAGCAATTTCTAACCATAATATAAACATTTTTCTGAAAATGAAAATAAAAAAAAAGGCTCGTGCATGTGAAAAAAAATAATTTGCGTTCGAACTGCTAAATACTTTTTTATTTTTATAAAGCAATACGTTTAGAAGTGATGATGCGAATTATCTTGAAAGGAACACGTTTAAAAGGTGAAGAAATGATTGACACTTCATATTACCATGCTTTTATTAACTCGCTTTCTTTAATGTCTGTCCGGGTGGAATTTTGTAATTGATTTTAAACTGTGTGACTTTCCGAGGAGCTAGAGACTTGAAATTTGGAGCATAGATGAGAAGTGGATAACAATGCATGAAAATGTTAAAAAAGAAAACAAAAACCAAAAGGAGGAATTTTATAATTTTTAGTCCGTTATAAAAACATGGTACATTAAAAAAAAATTTTAATTCGAACTTTTTCTTCTTTACACACTTTTATTTATTTGACCTGATCAAAAGAGACGGAATCTAATATAACGATACGGGACTCATTGGAGGCCTCGTAAACAGAGAAAATAAATACACTTCAGACCCGTTAATTAAAATCCATTGAAGAGCAAGACTAATTCTACAGCCTCGTAATTCCAGCTTCAAATATCAAACTCAAGGATAAATTTAACAATAAATAAATGATAGTTTAAAAAACTAAAAAACACGCTTTTATTGTAGTTCGAACTAAAAAAATGAAAAATAAATTATAGTTTGAAAAAAACTAAAAAACATGCTTTTATACTGAATCGAACTAAAAAGTAAAAAAAAATTTTTAATAAAGAATAAAATGATTAACAAGAGAGAGAGAGAAAATGAATGTCATTGGGGTAAAAGCGTGGGGTGTTCTATAAATGTATCAATTGTTATAATTTTTAACTTCTATTCCGAAAAGCTGAATTAGTGTAAAAATGTAGTACAAAGCACCCCACGCTTTTACCACAATGACATTCACATTTTCTCTCTCTCTCTTGTTAATCATTTTATTCTTTATTAAGAATTTTTTTTTTTACTTTTTAGTTCGATTCAGTATAAAAGCGTGTTTTTTAGTTTTTTTCAAACTATAATTTATTTATCTTACCAGATCACAGCCCACACAACAATTCGACGAAATATTGGTCCTGTAAGTCGTAGAACGGATAAAAAGTCTGAAAATAAAAAAATGATAGCACGTAGCTAACGGAGAGAAATTGAACCGTTTAAAAGGTTCGATTAAAGGAACTTTAACTAGGTTAGAGACCTTTACCTCTGGGGAAAAAAGTGCCAAAGGATACTAGCGTCACTGAGATCGAAGTAAAGCTGAAAAAAGTTGAGCATTTGCAGTTCAATCTGTATAAAATAGCTGAGGATTATTGTGAAATCGAGACATCCGAAAATTTGGAAGCTATTCAGCTGGATATCGAAGATATAAATGAATGAATCGAAAAAACCGAGGTAGGTCTCAAACTTTAAATATATTCTTTGAAAAATACTGAAAATGTAAACATTAATTTAAATGACAATGGAAAACATAGTATCCGCTTACCTCAAATTCCCCATTGCCAGAATTTTCTGGAATAATAGCAGAATTTTCTAATTTTAAAAACCAATTTATTAATTTAAAAAGTAATAATGATCAACTGAATGATTCGTAAAAGCTATGCTTCGAGCATCTCTGAAAGGAGAAGCAAAGCTCTTGGAATCGTCTGCGATAGAGTTTCGATTCCCTCTTTAAAGCATTAGAAGATAGTTATGAAAACAAACGTCAGTTGAAGATTCTCATGTCCTTGAAATGATAAATTATGAGAACATTTATAGCGAATCAGCAAAAGAATTGCGAGCTTTAATGGATTGTATTAATAAAAACATTAGAGCACTAAAGGTTCTGAAATATGAACAGAATGATATATCAGATATAATTTTAATAAATATAGTTCTTCAAAAAATTGATAAAGAATCGAGAAAACAATTCGAACTTTCGTTGAAAACAGCATACATTCCAACATTTGATTCTATTATGAAATTCTTAGAAAAGAGAAGTGCCGCGTTAGAAAATATTACTCGCATTCCTAGTACTAAAATGATACACAAAAATACTGCAATGTCAGCTAAATCCAAATCTCTCGTATTTAATAGTAAAAAGATGAATGTTAAACTTTGCATCTTATGTCGAAATTATCGTCCCCTTTATAAATGTATCGCATTTCAAAATATGTTCCGTCGAGGGCAGAAAGAAATTCGTAAGCAATAACAAACTTTGTACAAATTGCCTCAGACTCCATTCTGGTGCCTGCATATCTAAATATAGATGCATAGTTAATTGTTATAAGGGATTATATAATTCACTGCTTCACGAATCAAATCAAATTCCCAATGCAGTTAAAAATCTCAGTGTAGGGGAAGAAGAAACGGAGAAAGGAACAATTTCAAATACTAATGGGTTTGAAGGTCAGGCAGAAGTTTCTGTTTTGACATTTGGGAATAAATGTGTTTTATTAAATACGGTGGTTTACGTTACATAAAATTGCTGAGAGGGATGTAGAATTAATTTAAGAGGTTTAACAAATAATACCTAAAAAATTATATATTATGAGAGAAGATATAGCAAGAAAATTTGGTATTAAATTTAGGTCTGCAAATCAATCAATAACAGTCATTAACGGAATTACGCAATCCGTGAAGTATTCAGCTAATATTGAAGTTTCAAATCGTGATTATACCTTTTCCCGCAATGTGCAATTTTCACTTCTAACTAAAATTACCGATGCGATTACTGTGTCGAAATTAAATATAGCTGATTTAAATATTCCAGCTTCAATTGAGCGGGCAGATTCTAATTTCCATTTGACAGGTTATATTGATTTATTGATAGGAAGTGAGCTATTTGTTGTGAAATTCTAAACCCAGAACAACATTATTTGCAGGATGGAAATGTAATTTTACAAAGTACAAACTTTGGCTATTTAGTTACAGGTACCCTTCCTCAGTCACAAAAACAAACCAATTGTTGTTTAATAAGTGAACCAAGCTTAAATGTAATAGTAAAGAAATTCTTTGAACTGGAATCACTTCCAGAGGATTCTAAAGAAATTACTAAAAGTGAAGAAGAAATTTATTATGAGGAACATTTTGTTAGAAATTATAAAAGAGGTAAAACGGGAAGATTTATAGTTCAGTTACCCATAAAAGAAAATGCAGAAGCATGATTAGGATATTCTAAAGAAAATGCGGTCAATTGACTAAATGGTATTTGGGAAAAATTAAACAAAAATAATACTATGCGAACTCTGTATAAAGAATTTATGCGTGAATATGAACTTTTAGAGGCCATATGGAGGAGATTAAAAATGAAGCTATGGATAAGATTAACTATTACATTCTTCATCATTCCGTATACAAACCAGAGAAGGCATCCACTCCATTAAGAGTTGTCTTCGCGATGTAAGTGCAAAAACAACAAGTGGTTTTTCTCTAAACGCTATCCTACTAAACGGATGAATTATTCAACAAGATCTCTTTTCCATAGTCTGTAGATTTAGAAAACACGAGTACGCGCGTTTAGTGCAGATATTAAACAAATGTATAGGCAGATACTTGTTGATCCTAATCAAAGGGATTTACAACAAATTGTTGGGAGGACTTGTGCAGAAGCTCCAGTCAAGACTTATAAACTATCTTCCGTAACCTATGAGGTAGTTTTTGCATCTTTTTTAGCTACCAGGACCTTAAAGGCCTTAGCAGATGAAGAAATAGCGGACTTTCCTGATGTAGCAGATGTGATTTCTAATGATATTTACATGGATGATGTTCTTTCTGGAGAGTCTACATTAGAGGGTGCTAAAAAACTACAAACCAAAATATCTCAACTTCTCCTGAGAGGTGGATTTGAGCTACACAAATGGGTGTACAATAGCCCAGAAGAAAGATTTATCTGCACCTTCCTATGTGTTTGATAAAGAGTTCCAAGATGCTGCAGTGAAAACATTAGGGATGCTATGGGATCCAAAGGTGGATTGTCTTACATACAAGGTAAAGATTAATGACAAAGTCAACTTCTCAAAAAAAGATGTACTTTCAGAAATTGCAAGACTCAATGACCCTTTCGGCCTGATTGGACCCATTGTTAAGAAGGCGAAGATATTTATACAAGGACTTCGGAAAATAAAATCAGATTGGAGTGAACAGCTACCAGATGCAATGGAAGAATGGAAGGAATTGTATAAAAAATTATTGAAAGTAAATAACTTCAAAATTCCAAGATGTATTCTACTTCCTGGAACAATACGGATTGAGATACATGGGTTTTCCGATGCATCAGAACGTGCCAATGCTGCTGTTGTCTGTATAAACTTATGTCCATAAATTAAGGATAATGAAGTTCAGGCAAAGAAAGAGACAGACGCAAAAAAAATTTGACTTATTTGTAAAGTCTATTTATTAAACAAAAGGTAAAGAGCAAAAAAGATGCTATATGTTTGACATAATTAATAAAAATTGCGATTTTTACTCCCTGGAGCAAATTTCAAAAAAGAACCTATTTACAAAAAACAGTATAACATGGTTAGTATGATGGTTAATACGGAGTATGTCTCCCGGACGATGCAATACAGGCCTTACAACACCTACGCATGCTGAGTATTAAATTATCAATCTGATCTTGGGGAATATTACACCACACCTCAAGCAATGCCTTCCGAAGTTCCGGGAGACAGGTGGGAGGGGGTTGACGGGCTGCAATTCGTCAGTCAAGCATATCCCACACATGCTCTATTGGATTCAAGTCCGGTGAGTATGCTGGCCAATCCATACGGGTGATATCCTCCGAATGAAGGCATTCGTCTACAATGTTTGCACGGTGAGGACGGGTGTTGTCATCCATAGACAGAAATTCAGCACCCATGGCGCCCCGAAACAAACGTACATGTTGTTCCAGAATGACATGCCGATAGATGTGGCCTGTCATCGTTACACTCTGAACATGCAGGTCAGTTCTGGAGCCAAGAATAATTCCTCCCCAAACGAGCCATCCTGCACCACCGTAACGGTGTCGTTTAATGGTATTCTCTTGGTGGTAACGGGTACCTGGCCCTCTCCATATGAAAGTCCGGCGTGAATCAGACTGAAAACTAAACCTGGACTCGTCGGAAAACATCACACAAGACCACTGTTGCGGTGTCCACAATGCATGCTCTCTACTCCAGGTTAATCGCAGGTGACAGTGAGTTGCGGTAAGGGGAACACATCTGACAGGCCTACGAGCATATAGACCCACATTCCAGTCGTCCGATAATTCTACCACGTAAAAAAATCATCCAAATGCTTCCTTTGTGCCATAACTATGCGGTTATTTCACTGAAAGGCTTTTAAAGCTCTTGTGAACAATTTTACTTTTTTGCCACCATTCCTTATATACTTCTCTCTTACACTCTCGTCATTGTGACGTACTATCCGCGCCATCTGGTGGTTTCCTGTAATTTGCATATTCTTCTTCAAGATGTGTGTGATAATTCTACAGGTGAAATTTTGATTTTAGAGCTCAATTTCTGTGTGATTCTGAATTATCCTTAATTTATGGACATGAGTGTAATAGGCTTCAACGAATCTAGACATTCTCAAACTAGACTATTATGTAGCAAGTCCAGAGTGGCTCCTTTGAAAACAATTACCATACCCAGGCTGGAACTGTCTGCAGCTTTACTACTACCGAGATTAGTCAAAAAGGTTGTGCCAATTCTACAATTGCCTATTCATAAAATTTGGTTGTGGATGGACTCAACAATCGCTTTAGCGTGGATTAAGACTGAGCCACATAAACTTAAAATATTTGTCAGAAACAGGGTGGTGGAGATCCAAACACTTTCAAAGGACTGTCATTGGAAACGTGAGCTCCAAGAACAATCCTGCCGACTTAATTTCTAGAGGCTGCAATGTAGATGAACTTTTAAAGAACGAGATGTGGTTCTCGGGTCCAGATTTACAAACTGATGAATACGAGGACAATCAACTTCTTCCAGATCCTTCTTATTGTAATGGACTAAAATATGCTGTGACTCTTTCAATTAATGACTGTACTTCAAATTTTTATGATGAACTCTTTAATACACTGCTGGCCACCGTAAATGCAACACCCTGAAGGAAAAACGCAAATAACATGAAAATTACAACATGCATTAGCGGAGGTAAGATATGCAAATGATTAGAATTTCAGCGCAAACACACATCACGCACGCCTGTGGCGCCACCTAAAAACGCTATTTAAGGCTTGGAGATTTCGACGATTTCAAGTTCGGCAATTGTGTTTTTCTTGTGGTTTTTTCAAAAAAAAAACGATCAGTTATGTCTCGTAGAAATCAGCGATCAGCTTTTGATCAAGTATCCGAGTTCGACAGAGGAAGGATAGTGGCCTACCGAGATTGTGGATTATCTTTCAGGGAAATCGGTGTAGTCGCGTGTTGGACGAAACCAAACAACTGTAATGCGGATATGTGACCGTTGGATGCAGGAGGGTACGACGGACCGACGTGGTCGATCGCATCCACCTCAGTGCACCACTTCAGGTGAGGACAGGCATATTGTGCGCATGGCAGTGATGGATTGCTCAGTCACACCATGACCCATAGCACAGCACATTGAGTCTGTAACGCATCATTCAGCGTCTACGCGTACCATTCGACGCCGTTTACAGCAGAGTGGTCTGTTCACAATGCGTCCATTGCTTGGTCTACCCTTGAAGCAGAACCACAGACGTCTCCGCTGCCAAAGGTGTGATAAAAGAAGGATGTGGGCGGCAGAATGGAATGAAGTTGTCTTTACTGACGAGTCACGCATCTGTCTGCAACACCACGATGGTCGGATTCGAGTCTAGAGACACCGTGGAGAGAGGATGCTTAACAGCTGCGTTATGCACCGTCACACTGGGTGACCCGGGGATCATAATACCCGGTCCTGTACCGGGTATTATGATTTGGGGCGGTATTGGATATTACTCTCGCACTCCTCTAGTACGCATTGCCGGTACTTTAAACAGCCAGCGCTACATCTCCGAGGTGTTGGAGTCAGTTGTCCTTCCTTACCTTCAGGGCTTGGCCACAGCCATATTTCAACAGGATAATGCGTGACCACACGTGGAATGCATTGTCCAAAGGTTCTTCGTCAATCACCAGATTGGATTGCTTCCCTGGCAGGCTCACTCTCCCCATCTTTCACCGATAGAAAACATGTGGTCCATGGTTGCTCAACGATTGACCCATATTACACCCCAGCTGCCACACCAGATCAACTTTGGCAACGTGTGGAAGCTGCTTGGTCTGCTGTACCCCAAGAACACATCCAACGTCTCTTTGAATCAATGCCTAGGCGTGTGGCAACGGTGATCTCCAACAATGGCGGCTACTCTGGCTACTGATTGTGACTAGAACCACACTTCACTGAAGTCTATAAATTTAATCATTTGATACTTGTTCAACATGTTATCTACAAAATAAATTTTGTTGTGCTATCTCTTGTCTTTCTTGGTGTTGCATTTAATTGTATAGTGTAATAGTTAATTGTTGCAGTGTATTTCAAATAATTTCATAAAATTAATTAGAATTTTTAGAGAGAGAGAGAGAGAGAGTTTTATTTTCAGGTTCATTAATAACATGAAAGCTAAGGAGCCTTGTAATAAGCATAAATATGTAACTGCAAATGAGTTAAAGAAAAGTACTGAATTTTTAGCTAGGATAGCACAATTGAGTGAATTTAAGGCAGAAATCGATGCTTTAAAAAAAGGTAAAGGTGTTTCTCAAAAACAAGTAAGTTAAAGGATTTAGATCCTTTCTTAGATGAGAATTCATTACTCAGAGTTGGTGGAAGGCTTAATAATACTGATTTACAATTTGAAGTAAAATATCAAATAATTTTCCGAAGTGAACATAAATTTATTAAATTACTTTTTGAGCATTTTCATAAGAAGTTTTTTCATATTGGTGCTCAGGGTTTAGTATATCAAATTAGAATGCAGTTTTGGCCTATTAATGGCAAGGGTATTGCACGAAAAACAGTACATGATTGTATTGGATGCTTTAGACAGAAGTCTACTGGGGTAGATAAAATAATGGGAAATCTGCCATCAGAGAGTGTAACTCCAAGTACGCCATTTGTAAACTCTGGGGTGGATTTTTACGGTCATTTTCAAATAAAATTTTAAATCAAAGAAAGGTGGTATTTTCAAAAGTTTATGTAGCAATTTTTGTATGTTTAGCTACTAAAGCTATTCATTTAGAGGCGGTGACTGATTTAATTACTGAAGCATTTATTGCTGCTCTGAAAAGGTTATGCGCCCGCAGGGGCCGCATTTCAACATTAATGTCCAATAACACATCTAATTTTAAAGTCGCAGCTGCAGAATTAGATCGTTTTATAAAATTAATTTCATACAAAAACGAGACTTTAGCAAATTATTTTGCTTCAGAAGCGATCCAGTGGAAATTTATCCCCCCTCGCTCTCCTAATTTTGGGGGCTTGTGGGAGGCAGGGATAAAATCATTCAAACACCATCTCTACCGAACTCTGTTAATAGCAAAATAACTTTCGAGGCAATAGTAATTCAAATTGAAGGTATTCTTAATTCACGTCCGTTAGTCCCATTGTCAGATAACATTAATGAGGATGAAGTTTTAACTCCTGGACAGTTTATAATTGGTCGACCTATTAGTGCAATACCTGAGTCCGAAAAATTTTAGATATTTTAGATAATAGGCTATCTAGGTGGCAGTATACAACAAAGTATATACAAGCTATTTAGAAATGCTTGAAAAAGGATTATCTAAATCATTTACAACAGAGAAACAAGTGGCAGTTTGAAAAAAAAATAATGTTAATGTGTAGGATGTTTAGTGTTATTAAGGAAAATGATTTGCCTCCCTGCAAATGGACAATGACAAGAATTTTGGATGTTATTTATGGAAATGATGGTAAGGTCGAAGTGGTTAAACTAAAAACTATCACTGGAGTTTTCACACGTTCTATTTCAAAGTATGTCTCTTGCCAATAAAAGATAATCATGTAAATTAAATTGCAATGTATTGTATATTTTATTCTTAGAATGTTTTTTCTTGTTACTGAGAATATTGTGTTCATTTACATATATTTGTAAACTTTATGGAGCAAATTGTATTTTTAAGTATATTTTTTTGAAATATTGTACATTTCCACGCCGGACATAATGTTACGTCATCAGCGCACTGTAGCGCCATCTGTAATAAAAATTTGAAAAATGTTGTAGTTGAGAGTTGTACCCCCAGCAAAAGCGGGTGTACGAATAAAATAGGCTTAGCGTTGCGAGAGATTGATTTTTTATCTTACCAGATCACAGTTCACACAACAATTCGACGAAATAGTCATGCCAAGAATATTATCAATATCAAGAAGTTCTTCATACACTTCGTAGCCTTTATTTACTCCTCGAATAAAAATCAGCATCTGACGCATCCGTTGACTCATCAAAGGCCAGAAAAAATCTCTCAAGATGTTCATTTTTGTCAGACAGTTGAGATCATATATTTTCTGTGATGTCTTATACTCTCCGAGCCACGGTTTTTGCTGAGAAACTGACAGTTTTAAATAAATTTACCTTTTCGGAGCACATTTCTTCGGCTATGCAATTACGCATTCTTTTATTATTTCTCCATCGGTGAATGGTTTTCCCCGTTTTGCGATTTCAAGAACCACATGAAAGCTAGCACGAGTTGTAGTCTCTTGTTCAGAATTGACTTGCGTAAACAAAGACTGCTGTGATTTCAATCCACGTTTTAAAGCTTCAAATTTTTCTAACCGCAAACTTCCTGCATATTTTGAGTAATTTAAAAAGTGCTTCGTTTCTTAATAAAATGTAATGTTATTTTCTTTGAGAACGGCTATGGTTTTATTGAAAATCAACATAGCGCTTTAATACTGGACTCAATCAGTAAATATTGAAAGTTCTACTGCTTTGAATGTTCTGCATTTGCTGTCTATTTTTCGCTTCTTTTCCATACCAGTAAATCACACAAAAAATTACAGTTTAAATAAAAATATACTGTTACGTAAGGGCGTTGGTCGGTTCGGTCTCTTAAACGGGGTTACGCACTACTTTATTTCACAATAGACAGTTCCGCTTCCTTCGCCTTCCCTAGGTAGACTGAGTCGCGGTCGCGCCGCTAGCTTTTTATATTCCAATTACTGTTGTAACGGGTCTATTCTTGAGCCTCCTACTAATCCTTTAATGTTGAGTTAGAACCTACTAAGGTCAATTACCGGTGAGAGTAATTTCGGGCCACGCAGCACTGACAAAGCTAACGCATGGCAAAAATTTTTTCTGCAGAATTGTATGGTGGGCACTTAAGTTGGCATAATTCAATGTGGAATGGGAACATCGACCAGGAACTTAGAATGTGGTGGCTGATTTGTTGTCTAGAAATCCAGTAGAGAGCATTGAGGAATCTAAGATATCTTGTGCAGCTATTTGATCCTTAGTGTTGTCGTCTAGGGAGCAACTTATTGAAGAACAAAGGAAGGATCCTGAGGTGGGTCATATTTATCGTTATTTAGAAAATCCCAAGGATAGCTCAGTAAACGCGACGGTTTGTGAGAATTGGTCCCAAGATTTCAAACTCGTGAATAATATGCTATTTTATGCTAAATATTTGTCGACTCTTTAAAAACTTAGAGTTTACATTCCAAGATCATTACGATTAGATGTTATGAGCGAGTTCCGTGACAGTCCTGTGTCTGGTCACTTCGGTAAAAGAAAAACAAAATTACTTAAGAATGAGAGATTCGTGTTATTTCCCATATATGCGTAAATTTATATATGAATATGTTTCCACCTGTGACACGTGCCAGAAATTTAGTTATAAAAATGCGTTACAGCTGGTCGTTTAAAACCTAATATGGCTAATTACCCGAATGAAATAATTTTGTAAGATTTGTTAGGCCCCTACCCAGCTTCTAAACCGGAAAGATATAGGTTTATTTTAGTGATAACTGACGCATATATTTACTAAATTGATAGAGATAGTTCCTTCAAGGAAGGCCTCAGCTAAAGCCATAGCGCGCGGCGCGGCGCTAAGAAAAAAAAAATGCCCTATTTGAAAACTATCTATCGCGTTATGGAGATCCAATACAAATGATTAACGATAATGGTCCCCAATTTATCTCCGAAGTTTTCGAACGCATATGTCACAGGTTGAACATAAAGCACATAAAAATGGTCGCATATAGACCGCAATCTAACCAAACAGAGAGGGTGATGATGAATGACCAGAGGAACCGAGCTCACCCGAAGAGAGTTTAGAGCTACAACCGATCCCTCGGGAAACAACCACCCTCACGTCCAGTGTTTATTGTAAAAAAAAAAAAAAATTTTACATTTTAAACAAACCCAGTTTTTTTACAAATACAAAAGAAATAATAAAATTATACAAAACAAATTCACCATAAAGACAAAAAAACACAGGAAAAAAACAGGAAGTATAAATAATAACATTAAAAAAAGTTTTTTTGGAATCAAATTTTCAGTTGATGGCACCATTTCCTGTTGATATCCCCTCTCCCCATTTGGTCCTTTAGTTTTCAGAAAAGAAAAGGATTCATTGGAAAGAGGATTACTTTTTTCGAGATCTCCTCGCCCCCCTTTTTTTAAGAAACATAAAAGAAGATAGCAGCAGTGAAAAATAAATAAATAAATAAAGAGAGAAAAGAGGGAAAGAGATAAATTATTGGAATTTATTGGAAATATCATTTTTTGCTAAAAAAAAAAATAATAAAATAAATAAAAACAGGAAATTAACCTGAAAGTATACTAATATTGTTAACCAAGAGTTAAACCAGGAAGCTGCAAAATATTGTGTGAGAAATATAAATAGGGCTTAGAGATTAAGAATAAAAAAAAAGAGGGTGAAAAAAAAGAGGCAGGAAACGTTTGTGGAAGAGGAGGGGAAAAAACTGCTTGTGTGTGACCACAAAAGAGTATCGACCATTCCCCCCTAAGGAATCTGATCCCGGACTGTAGAGGCAATTTTAATACACATGATTGTAGTTTAGAGTGAATGGAGGGATTTTTAACGATAGATTGGAACCAGGCTTTTTTAGCATTTTGAGATGGCGAGTCCAAATGGAAATCTTTAGTCAGAGGACATGCGAACACATAATGGTCAGCGTCCCCAACATAGCCACAAAAACAATTGGGAGTAGCTTTTAATTTGAAGTGATGCAAATAAGAAACAAATGGGCCATGGTTTGTTAAGAATTGGGTAACGTAACTGGAATGGGGATTGATATCTAAACTGGATTTGGAAAAAGAAGGATTTGACTCGTAAGCCAATATTAGAGTTTGACCACCAACTCTCCCAGTCCTCAATTAATTTATTTTGAAGGATTTTAATGACATAAGAGCAAGGGGTGGGGACACTCACCTCAACACCATTAGTAGTAGCGACTTTAGCAAAATGATCCGCAATATCATTAAAAAAATTATTATTATGAGCCTTAACCCAGAAAATATTGTAAAAGTTGCGGTACATAGAGAGTTATTCTTAATTAAATTAAGATAAGATTTATTGTTAGGACTTTTAAGGAAAAGAATGGATGATAAACCATCAGTGCAAATATTAATTTTAACATTTTTAGCAACAAACCGCACCCTTTTCCAAATGATTTCTAGTTATGTCGAGGAAAATCACTAAATTTGGGATCAACTTCTTAAAGAATTCTCGTACGCCTTGCGTACAGCAGTGCACGAAACAACAGGGAAAACTCCCGCGGAATTATTTTTGGGTCGAAAATTAATAACCCCATTTCAAAAATTGGTGGTGGTAATGGACGGAGCAGATTTAGTGTGCGTAAATATTGAAAAATTGTTTGAGGAGGTGAATCAGAGAACAAAGATTCAACAGGACAGGTGGGCAAAGTATTATAATCGAAAAAGAAGGGAAGTCAATGTTAAGGTAAAGGATCAGGTATTGGTGAAAACACACCCTGTGAGCTTGGCAAGTAAAAAGGTACGTAGTTCGGAAATTTCAACCTAAATTTGAAGGTCTCTATGAGGTAATTAGGGTTGAGAAAAACAGCGTGGTTATATGGAAATGGGGTAAACCTATTACAGTAAATGTAGATCAAGTACTAATTTATCACCCAAGAGACAGGGGTGAGGGTGATGTGGAGACAGACAGATCTAATGATGAGGGGTCTAGAGAAGTATATGGAGAAGCTGAGGTTGAGAGAAGGTCCGGGAAGGAAGGAAAGAACTAAAATGGAGTAACTGCAGGGTAAGAGGAAGAGAAGTGTAGGGTCTTCTTCTACACTGAGAGATCAGGGGCGACAACAGCACACGGAAAGCAGAGTCAAGAGACGTCATAAGGAGAAACAGAACGTTTGAAGAGAAAACCACCTTCTTCGTTACAGGAGGATAGAGAAGTTAAGAGACGACCGCACGAGAGTAACAAGGGGAAGAAAACGCCAGCTCCACAGTCAATGCAATCTGTTCCAAGGACAAAGAGGAGACACAGTAGAAGTAGCAACTAGGAAAGATGGAGATCCAGAGGTGAAACATCGAAAGCAGAATACCGGAAGAAACCAGAAGCACTGCCAGGAAGAACAAGTCCATATCCACTTAGAAGCAGAGCGGGAACCATCGAAAAACAAGCGCTGCCAAGAAGGACAAGTCCCTATCCAATAAGAAGGAACAAGAAGTCAAGGAGAAGAAGAATTAGCAGCAACAAGCCTGGGGAACAGATCCAGACCCTACAAGTTGCGCAGAGGAAATGATTAAACAACAGCAGGATTTGCTTCGGAAGCGGAAAGGAGGTTCGTCATAGAGAAGTTTGACAGACATCCCAGCCAAAGATCTGCCAGCGTAGAAGTTCTCAGTGGCAACTCAACAGAAAGTCTGTAAAGAAAAATGCCAGGTTGTATTGTTTCTTTTTGTTCTGATAAGCAGTCAGGTCCTTTTTGTGGAAAAGCAAGCTGGTTTCCTAAAGATTTTTTTGGAACAAAAGTTGGTTCCCAAGATAGGTGCATTTTTCTTTTAATTGAAAAATGAAGTTTGTGACAGATCTATACGCGATATCCTACTAATCCTCTTGGGTATTTTTGGGGGCTAGCAAAATTCACCAATCGTCTCCTAAGAAGAAAACGTGATATGCAAATTAATTTTGTTATATATTAGTTCGCGATTTAAATGAGTTAGTGAGTTAGAAGTGAAGAAGATTAGGTAGCAGAAAGTTAGAAGGTTAGAGTTTAGTTAACTGGTGTGACAAGAGAGATACAATGTAAAGATTCCCATAAAGGGTTAGAAAGGCCTTGTAAAAGATTAAAGATAGGAAGTTGTGATTGATAAATTAAATTGATTAGAAGACTGCCTAAGTTTAGGTATTGTCACCTTCCAATTGCGTTGATATTTAAAGTATTAAAGTGGTTAAGTGTGTCGTAGCCTCTCGCTACCCCTAAGATTCTCAACTCCCCTTCGGGTATTACCCGATTCCGAACGTGTAGGCGGATTAAAGAATTCAGTAGACATCTTAACAAATCAATCTATTTATTGATTTTTCTTAATTAAAAAGATTACACAAATACTATTCAATTTTAAGAACAATAAAACACAGTGGAGAATGAGAAGGGATCAATAATCGTGAATGACGGAATCCGATCTGAATCTACGAAAGATCGACCCGTTCAATTACAGCTAAACACTTATACTCAATTAAATGCTATATCACTAACCTGATTTCTTATACTATAGCAGGTTCGTCTAGTTGGTTCTTTAGGATCTTGATTGGGTCAACTTAAGGTCAGGATTCCTTCTTTAAGAGGCGACTTATATTTTCAGCTATTCCCGCAGTTCTTCTACGAACTAATTTTATCCACGATGGTGCTTTGCATTCCCAGCGATTCTGTTCACTTTCCTCTACGTCTATACTTGACAACACTTTCTCATTTCATTTCAATCTCTCTCACTAACTCGCTAAACCCGAACTTATATAAAATATCTCATTTGCATAAATCACGCTTTGGCTCCCTGTGGAGATTGGTTGAAATAAATAAAAACTGAAAGAATTATTGAGAAGGTTAGTGAAACGCGTAAGGACCCGTCACAACCCCCTCCGAGAAAAAAGCGTGACTTATTGAAGGTCTAAACGACCTGAAAGAACTCACGTTATACGCCTAACGCCTGAAAAACACTGAACCTGCAGTAAATTTTAACTCTCTAACTTTAGAATGCCTGAAAACACTTAACCTGCAGAAAATTTTAACTCTCTAACTTTAGAATGCCTGAAAACACTGAACCTGCACAAAAGTTTAACTCTCTAACTCTAGAATGCCTGAAAACACTGAACCTGTACAAAATTTTAACACTCTAACTCTAGAAATTTTAATTAAACTAGCACACAGAAATGACTACTCAAAAGGTTACTCCACTCTATTTTATTGCTCTTTTACATAAATTCCCTACAGTGCATACCATTCGGGTGAAGATCGGGGGAAAACCTTCCTTTAAGGAAAAACCCTGATCATGCACTTTACTTAAGTGCTAATAAATATAAAAATTTTTTTACAATAATATCTTCGTATGACTTTCATTTTTCATCTCATCACTATGCTCAGGGACTGCTGCCCTGAAAGGAAACCTTGTCAATTTTCTTTCTAAAACATGGCATTAAATGCACAGAACCTTATACAACTTCCTTATTGACAGAAATTTGGCACATACATTATATTATATATATATATATATATATATAGTCTCATAACAAAATAGCCTTTATCTGGTTTCATTTTCAAAAAATTCCCAATCAATCGCGCTGTGCTGTTAATGTTTTTGTTAGTATTCCTAATTACGGCGCGCCCCGAAACCAGACACTACTTATACATCTTAATAATTACACACAAAAATATATATACATTTTTCACATACAATATATTACAACAAACAATACAAGTAATCTCACATATAAAGCCACGTCTTTAAAGTGTAGCAAAACAATTGCAATTCAACAAATGTTTTTCCACAATTTCAAAAAAAATTAAATACAAAAGCTTTTTTAATCAATATGAAAATGCACATAACGTAGTGACAACTTTTGCACTCTAATTTTACAAAAAAAAAAAAAAAAAAAAAAAAAAAAAAAAAGACTAGCCCAAATAGAAAATACTCTGAACTGTCTGTCAGAGGAAAAATAAACAAATTAGAATTATACAACCTGGCTAGTCTTTAGATCCAATCTGAATAGGCTTTGTCTCCAACCACGACCTCTGTACTGGATGACCTTGTCCTAGGGCTGTCCTCTCTGCGCTCCCACCTTCTGGGTCTCCTCTTCCATTGAGTCCGATGAAGCTGATATGCTCCTGCTGAGGCTTTCCTTCCATCTGCGGGATTCCGATTCTGGCTGCTGTCCACTCGACGTCGGCTCCGGAGGTTGTAAGGGCAGTTCCGTTCCTTCTGGACTGGACGGGACCTGTTGCATTTGAATCTGCGGGATGGTCCTGGAATTGTTCCTTCCGATTTCCTCTCCGATTCCACCTTTCTATACCGCTTTCTTGAGGGACGAGACGGCATTGATGAGGCCAACTTTCTCTTGTCACAGGATGCCTGGGCTTCCGGTCTCTTCTTCCTCTGTATGTTCTCAACCCAAGATTCGGGCCTTCCTCTTTTCTCTCCTCTTTTCTCTTTTCCTGAAATTGTACTTACCACCCTTCGAAGAAACAGTCGACTCCGTCCGCACACGCTTTTTCCTTCTCACCTCCTCTCCATCGCGTCTATCCCTGACTATATCTTCACTACCTTCCAAATTTCCGGATTCTGATCCTCTACGACTATTCCCATCACTTCCTGATTGCATTACTCTTGGCTGCCTATCATCCGACCTGTCTGATGCTACTGCATTGTGATCACTACTTCGCGCAATTTCCGATTCGGCAACACTGTCCTCTGATTCTCTTTGATGGAAAATTCTCACCTGATCCACATTAACAGTTGTTCTTTTACCAAACTTTAATATTACTAAATTATTATTTTTCCCACTCAAAACTTTATAGGGGCCCTCAAACTTTGGCATAAATTTACCCACCATTTTCTTACTCGCCGAACTCAACGGGTGAGTTTGAACCAACACTAGGTCATCAACCTTCACATTAACTTCACGCTTCCTCTTATTATAATATTTCGCCCACTTCTCGTGCTGGCGCTTAGTATGTATCCTAGCCTCCTCAAACAACTTTTCTATATTTCCACAAACTAAGTCTGATCTATCAGTTACCATTACTAATTTCTGAAATGGGGTGATTAAATTTCGACCTAAAAATAATTCCGCCGGTGTTTTACCCGTTGTCTCATGTACTGCTGTCCAGGGCCGCCACGTGGGGGTGGCAATATTGTTCACCGCACAAGGGCGCCTGGGGCAGAGGGCGCCAAAATTTATAGTATTTGTAGTTTTTTTTTAATTTAAAGTTACTCACATAAAAGATGTTAATAAAAAACTTGCAATTTTGTATGTTTTATATTTTTTTAGCAATAAATTAGATTTTATTTTTTTGAATTTTATATTTTAATTTAATTTAATTTAATTTTGTTTTCATTTCTGCGGATTGTTTTCCTTTGAGTAAAACAAAATTTGACTTCCGATACCAACAATAAAAACACGTTTCGTGTGGAGTTCGCGCTATTATACGGAATGTGTTCAAAATCTAAGAATTTGTAACAGGAAATGGGAATGATTTGTATTCGCATAAATTTTTATTCATTAATGCTGAGAAGATGTGGCTCAACGTATTTGTTTCGTTTGCTTTTTGTTTGCAATGATAATATATGTACATTTTTAAAATTATATAAATCGCTTGGTTTCTCTTCTCCAAATCATATTTTGCTTCTTGTATACCGTCATTAAATTGTCCTCAAAACTAGAAATAAAATCTTTATCGCAGCGTTTCTCGAACAGTGGGGTGCGCCCCCTAAGGAGGGCGTGATAACTCTACTTGGAGGGGGAGGGAGGGAAAAATCGAAATTAAAATATTTAAAATAATTATCAATTTAATAAAATAATTTGCAATTTAAAATAATTACAAACAAAATGTATTCTTATATAATAAAAAATGAAATACACATTCAAACTGATATAATACGCACTACTTATAAATGTATCAGTTCTGCACAAAGTATTTGATAATTAATTTATCAATATTCAATTAAAAACAAGTTCAGTAATTACTAGTGAATTTCTTGGGCTTGTCATATACAAAATTTATTTACAAACTTAATATTTATCTAATTAGTGCGTTTATAGTTAAAGTCGTATTGCATCGTAGTTTTACCATCAAAGTACATTATAATTGCATTCAGTACATTGTTATCGTAAGAAGTGGGGCGCGATGAAAATTATGACTGAAAACTGGGTCGTAAATATTGAAAGTTTGAGAAGCACTGCTTTATCGTGATCTAAAACACTCTTTTTGGTATCATGAATTTCTTTAGATTCTAAGCACGATATCTATACACAAGGGCAGCCGAATTTACGATTTCTTCCAAATTTAAGAGATATAAACGGTTGCAATAACTATAATCGTCGCAATTCAGTTCAGTAATTCAATGCAAGTAATTTCAAATTTGTAGGGATTTCACCTAAATTTTTTTCATTGTTTGTTCAGTGTTATAGCTGAGTTTGCGAACTTTACTTATTGAAAAGTTCTTGTTATTTTCAAAATTTTCATAGACTGTTATTTGAAAATAAACTTCAAGTTCCATGAAAACTCTTACCATACTTGTTATTACATCTTAAAAAACCTACACAAGAAGCAATTCCTTCCTAGTTACATTCCATTTTTAATATCAATATGATTCATAATAAGCTAGTTTCCTGTTTCAATATTTCGCAATCTTCTCGTATGATGTAATTTTTGTCTCCTCCTCCTCTGCTCTTTTGCAGATATGTTTTTTTAAAAAAATAATTATAATAATATTGTATTAAATTTTCGTGTTCATGCATTTCGTGTTCATCCCCACCAACAGAAATCTCAAATCACAGAGAGGCTTCCTTCAGAAAGTCATGACTCTTAAAGAGCTTCATAGTTTTCATTTCGAACCAGAAGATCTAATAAAATCTTCCTGCCCGACTGAAAGGTATGACTTTGCACTTTCTACAGAGCTGCTCTATGAAGTCCAAAAGAAAGAAACAGATAGTCAAATCCTAAGGATCCTTTCTTTGGATTCCTTATACCCTGAAGATGAATGGCTATTCGTTTACACAGATGGTTCCAAGTTGATAGATTACAGTAATGCTTCTTCTATACACCAATAGGAATTCACAGCACTGCTTTTGATGCCAAAATTTCAGCTATACGTATTTCTCTATCTCAACTTCTTTGCCACACAGATCGTGTTTCAAAAGTAATTATTCTGTGTGATTCAAGGGCGGCCCTCCAAGCAATATCTTCCATCGAGGCACCTATGTCAAAGGATATTCTCAACTGTTAATTGGTGATTTACTTCAAAGCCACGTAGACATTGCCATGCAATGGATTCCGGCACACTGTGGCATTGATGGGAATGAAAATGCCGATTGCTTGGCCAAGAAGGGGACAAAAATCTTACAAAAATCTTACAAACCTCTATAATAATACAGTTCCTTTTTATAGCGCCAAAAGAATTATAAAGAAATACTACAGAGAGCACTTCTGGTCTAATTTCAACCAAAAGAATAAACAAACGGTGTGGTTTAGAAAACTCCTTCATTTTCCAAAATGGCCACGAGATAGAGCTGGGGCCGATTTTCGAATCGCCACTGGCCACGACTGCCTATCTAAGCATTTAAACATGATAGGCATTGCTCAGAGTCCACTTTGTAAACTGTGCGACTCCAATGAAGAAATGGACGCCATTCATTTGGCACGCTGCCGTGCACTCAGCTCTGGATCCATGTGGAGCAGGTGTTGGGAGGCCAGACACAAAATGTGTGATTTATAGACTATACTGTGAACTTGTGTTTCTTTTCTTATTTTTTCTTTCATTATTTTTTGTGTTGTCCTTTGTTTGTTTTTTGTCAATATTCTCTGCTTCTCATTTTGTTTGCAGTTGTCTTGTAATCCGCCATTGGAAATAAAAAAAATGTCCATGCATATTTTTTGTATCATTTCCTGTCCATCTCGGTGGGCCATTTTGTAGCTCTAAGCCCTCTGTTGGATGTGAGCTCGAAATAGCTAGGGGTTCTCCATCGACTTATTATGGCGTAATATTTCGTTTCTGCTTCTTTTTAACGTCAGTAAATACTCGAGCACGTACAAATGTATTATATATAGATAAATTATAAAACTATAAAATTATAGATTATTAAAATAGAAAGAAACCAAGTGGGGTGCGTTTAAGCGCAAACAACGCCAAGAAAGAAAAGGCCGTAAGTAAAAATTGTAGCTTTGTATATATTTAAAATATTCCCATATTTATATATATATATATATATATATATATATACTTGATAGAATTCAACCAAGATAGAGCCCTCTTTTTTTTGCACTAAAGCCTTTAAATACCTAGCTACGCCACTGCCTTCAGGAAATCACTTTTTTTCAAAGAGAGAGAGTTTACGCAATTTTAAATCAGTAATTTCCTCAATTTTACTTCATTCCTTTATAACTGCAAACGGTAATTATAAATTTACTTTTGATTTGTTTTGTATTTTCCCTTGAGACTTAAAAAAATGTACAAACATTTTTATCATATTAAAATAATAATTTTATCATTAACATTTTTATCATATTATTCAAAACATGCATTTATTATTTGCTTTCCTTTACAAAGGAGGCAGTAAAAGTAATGTCCAGCTGAATGAAATCTAATTAAATTTTTTTTTTATTTTGTAAATTTTCCCAGTTACATCAGCTAATTTTAAGACAAATTTACTTTAGATAATCGTAGATCAGATGAAGCGTATGGACATGCAATTACCAATGCAAGTATCGTTGCTGATGATTTGGGAGGGGGGATACACTTATTTTCCACTAAATCGAAACAGGTTTAAAAATAAACTGTTTCAAGATGAACAAACCGACGAATCAATCAGCAATCCAAGACAAAAGTTTAAGGTTGAATTTTACAATATAATATTAGACATTGCTATTTCTTAAATTTCAGAAGGATTGAATTAAAAGAACATCATAATTACTTCAAGGTATTTACCAAGGTATATACCACTATATACCAAATTTAAAACACTGGAGTGACAATGAAATTTCAAAACATTGTGAAGAATTAGAACGAAAATTAAAGGATACTAAAAATATTAATGGATTAAATTTGTTTGAAGAAATAAAATCTTTCCGATATTTTACCAAAGAGGATAATGTCGCCTATTGATGTTTTAAATTATATTTATGAAAACAATCTTATCGATACATTTTCAAATATTGCAATAGCTTTACGGATTTCTTTAACCCTGCCAGTTTCGGTGGCTACTTGAGAACGAAGTTTTTCAAAACTTAAAATTATAAAAAACTACATGCGATCTACTATGGCGCAGGTGAGATTATCGTAACTGTCGATTTTTTCCATAGAGAACGAAATTTTGGATAAATTAAATATAAAGGAATTGATACGAGCATTTGTAGCTGCTAAAGCTAGGAGATTCAATATTTGAATATATTTTCTAATTTTTATATTTTGCTTAAAAAATTTTATATCATTTTTGATTTGTTTTGTTTTTAAAATTTATGAAATAAAATAAAAAACAATAAGACAAATGTGTTTTAATATTATAATTTTAAGGCTTTTCAGTTAGAAAGTCAAATTTAGAATACTATAAATGAGTATTTCTTATTTTATTTGTAGCACTTTATAAGAGTGCAACAGACCCCATAAAGGGGCGCCGAATTTCAACTTGAACAAGGGCGCCTAATACCCACGCGGCGGCCCTGCTGCTGTCCTTAAAGCGTAACTAACTCACGCAGAAATTGGTACCAGTTAGTGTGATTATCCGCGACAAAACTCGAAATCATTTGTAGAAGAGTACGATTAACTCTTTCCGTTTGATTAGCTTGTGAACGATATACCACAGTTTTAACGTGTTTTATGTTCAACCTGCGACACACTTGCTCAAAAACCTCGGATATCATTTGGGGGCCGTTATCACTAACTAACTTAACAGAAGCTCCATAACGCGAAATATAATTCTCAAAAAATGCATTGGCAATTGCTTTAGCCGAAGCTTTCCTTAAGGGAACTATTTCAACCCATTTAGAAAAATTATCTGTTATTACTAAAATAAATTTATAGCGTTCCGAACTAGTTGCAGGGTATGGGCCTAATAAATCTAAAGATACGATTTCATTCGGAAAATTCGTTACTATCGGAATTAATTGACCAGCTGGTAATTCGTTCTTATAATTGAATTTTTGGCATTGGTCGCAGGTTGATACATATTTATAAATGTATTTTTTAATGTACGGGAAATAACATGCGTCTTTTAATTTTAAATAGGTTTTCCTTTTACCGAGATGGCCCGCCATCGGCGAGTCATGAAATTCTCGCATAACATCTTTACGTAATGTTTTGGGTATAAATACCCTTAATTCACCGAGTGAGGTTGTATACTTTGCATAATATAACAGTCCATCTATTACTTTAAAATCGCGGGACCAATTTCCACAGATTGACTCATTAATTGAACTATCGTCAGGATTTTCTAAAAACCGCAATATATGACCTAGCTCCGGATCATTCCTCTGTTCTTCTCTCAACTGTTCCCTAGACGATAATACCAACGACCTAATCACCGCACAAGACACCTTTGATTCCTCGTTAATATCTAACGGGTTTCTGGACAATATATCAGCCACTACATTTTGCGTACCTGGGCGATGTTCCCATTCCACATTAAAATTTGCCAACTTAAGGGTCCACCTTATCATTCTAGACAACAAATTCTTCCCGTTCGATAATTTGGTAAGTGCTGCATGGTCTTTTATCACTTTAACCGGCAAGGATCCGAAATAAGTGCGATATTTATTTAACGACCATATGACAGCCAAACATTCACGTTCCGTCACACTATAATTTCTCTCAGCGTGGTTAAATGTTCTTGAGGCAAACGTAATAGGCCTATTATTCTGTGTCAACACACTGCTCCTACCCCCACTGAACTAGCATCCGTATAGCTTTGGAAAAATCTGGTAACTGTAACACTGGAGCTTCCGTCACTGCTTTCTTAATACGATCAAAGGCTTCCTGCGCCGATTCCGACCAACGGAACTTAGAATTTTTCCGTTTTAAACCATACAAGGGTTCACACATGTCTGCGTGGTTCTTAATAAACTTTTGATACCAACCCGTCATTCCTAAAAATTTTGCTACCTGTTTCGCAGTTTTCGGAGGTTTCATTTCAAGAATTGCTTTTACTTTCTCCTCGTCTGTTCTAACTCCCTCTTTATTAATAAGTAGACCCAAATAACGTAATTGTTCCCTCGCGAAATGACACTTCTCACGATTCAACGTTAAACCAGCCTCTTGCAACATTTTTGAATACTTCACGTAAGTGCTCTACATGGCGTTCAAAAGATGGAGATTAAATTATCACATCGCCCATGTAGCAGAAGGTGAAACGCCCGAGCACTGGTTTAAGGATTATTTCTATAGCCCTCTGAAAATTTGGAGCTGCCCCCGAAAGGCCAAATGGCATGTGAGTAACTGCAAAAGTACCATTTTTGTAACAAATGCCGTCTTATGAACATCTTTGGGGTCTACCGCCATCTGAAAGTATCCGCTGCGTAAATCAAGTGATGACATAATTTCGGTGTGGGAATATTAGTGATCAAATCATCCATTAGCGGTAGCGGATATCGTGGATACCTCGTGATCGCATTTAGTTTTCTATAATCTATTGCAAACCTATAAGCTTCTGGGTCGTCTAACGCAACCCGTTTTTCTTCCGACATAAAACAACTGGAGACGCGTAAGGCGATGTTGTTGGAATTATAGTTCTATCGTCCAACATCTTCTGAACATGGTAGTCAATGATACCCTGTTTGACCCTGTCATAGCGTAAAGGTCTCGAAAAAACAGGAGGATTATCACCCGTATCATTTTCATGACAAAACACATGCGTCAGACCTGGCTTAACTGAAAATAAGCCTTGAAATTCCTTAAACAAAATCTGCAACTTCTGTTTTTGCCCTGCCTTTAACTTAGTGTTTGATAAATCTATCTGTACCGGTTTGTCCGTATTGTCACTTTCTCAATCTGAGAGTCCGGAATGATTAACGATTTCGTAAAAAAATCAAAACTTATCTTTGTATGCGACATAAAATCAATGCCACTATGCATGGATATTGCATCTCAGCAATCACATGAAAATTCCACAACTTCGAAAATTCCCTTATTTTAATTCGTAACTCAATTGTGCCTAAATTTATGCATTGTGGCCCTTGAGCCGTAACCACTTCAGCTAACGATTTATTAATAGGACGAAAAGAAAAATATGATCGGTACGTCGCTTCTGAAATAAATGACTTCTCCGCACTGTATCCCAGAGAGCTTTATAAAACGTGTCATGTAAAAGAATCGGCACATACGGAAGATCAACTGGTGATAACCGTAATAAATTAAGTTTAATCCGATTAGGAGGATTTGACTCAACTAGCGACCGCTTACCTCCCGCAACACGATCGCTTAGAAGTTTAAATTGTCATTTCTCTGCCTTCCGCTGTTGCAATCAACACGCCTCCAATTCTGCTTTGCTGAATCATCACTAGGACCCTTCCTAACCACCATCCTACGGTTCTGATATCGGTCTGTTCGATGATTTGGTTGGTTGTTGCGATTCCTCCCTCGAATCCTTGATTTTGATTGTTACGATGAGAAAAATTATTCGCACCCCTCCTTACTCCTATCTGATCATTTTGTCTATTTCCGACCCCTGTATATCTCCAATTTCCATTATTCCTTCTTTCCGCAGGATTCCTACTGATATCCCTCGTCTAGCAAAATTATTACTCGAACCCTGGGTTTCGATCTATGACGTTCCTCATACCGAGACAATTCTAACAACTGTACTTTCGTGTTGTGGGGTTTCGCACTTCTAAATAATCCATAATCTGTGGTTCGAGTCGCATTACTATGTGATCGACAATTTAACTCATCATAATTCAAATCTAAAGTCTTATGGATTTTTAATAGTTGGTAAATAAAGTCTGATGGGGCCTGACCTCTCCGCTGTTTTGATGAAAAAAACTGAGCTTCTAACTCCGATTTATTCCGTACTACTGGAAAACTATCCGACAACTTCTTTTTAAGCGTTGCGAATGCAGTCGCTTCTCCATTTACACACGCAAATCCTATGACCTCAAACCAGTCTAATGCTCTCCCAATTAAATGACCCTTTAAATACGCACACGCCAGATTCAACGGTATTTCATAGTATGCTATATTATCATCAATATTGTTAATGAACTCAGACACATTATCTTTACCCGAAAAAAAATAATTCCGGCAGAACCCTAAATCCCAGCACTTGCTCTTAATTCCGGTATTTCGGTTGGGGCGCCAGGGTCGTAGCCTCTCGCTACCCCTAAGACTCTCAACTACCCTTCGGGTATTATCCGATTCCGAACGTGTAGGCGGATTAAAGAATTCAGTAGACATCTAATAACAATCAATCTATTTATTGATTTTTCTTAATTAAAGAGATTACACAAATACTATTCAATTTTAAGAACAATAAAACACAGTGGAGAATGAGAAGGGATCAATAATCGTGAACGACGGAATCCGATCTGAATCTACGAAAGATCGACCCGTAC
>BMAO01016970.1:0-16403 GCA_019973975.1 Trichonephila clavata | reverse complement strand
CTCTACATAGCCTTCTTCTGATGCTCGCCGACTTTGAATGTGGATGGTGGTGTCTTCCCTTGTAAACATACGCTTTTTTCTAACCAGGTGTTTATACACTATCCACTTTTCATCCCCAGTCACTAAATGGTCCAAAAAGGGTTCACTCTTGTGACAAGTAAGATTTCAAGAACATATCGTATAATTGTGACCATTATTTTTTCACTTAAGTCATGTGACACCCAAACGTAGAGTTTGAGACGAAATTAAGCCCTTTTATGTATTCCAAAGCAATAGTCTGATTAATTCCAAGCTTGAAGCTCACTTCTGTGGAAGTTAACTTGGGATATGTCCTGATCATATTGCATAGCACTTGCTTTAGTTGTCATTGACAACTAAAGCATTCCCTGATCTTTCAAAGAAAAAAATTATTCAAGCAAAGTTTCCCAAGCCATCTTTGACATATTCGAGCTGTTACAGCTTCCTTTACAAACACGTCACACAAGTTTCTTTTTAATTCCATCGCGTTATTCCTTTTTGGAACTCAAACAACATGCAATGTCTTAAGTGCACTTTATCTTCATTCACGTTGACAGTTTTACAAGTTTATAAAAGCTAACTAAAAGGCCGAGAAAATGTTTATAAATCATCAATAGTATATTAATCTAACTGTTCATGCCAGTTGAAGTCAGATTCGAATTCTTGCTTAGGATCGACAACGCGTAAAAGTGCACGTGTTCAAAACGGCAGAACGTTTCTTTATACTTAATAGTTTTCGTGCACACAGTTTCATTATATCGGATTTAAGGACGTGTAACAATTCAAACACGTTAAGAAATAAATTATAAATGTGCAAAACAAAAAATAGTGCAAAATTATAAAATGTCAGTATTTTGTTAAATATCATAATATTTTGTTAAATATTATAATATTTTGTTATATATCATACTCAAAATGTTTCAAGGTTTTCTTTGTTTCATACTTAAAAATAATTCTTTTAGAAGATGCTATTTAAAATGTTGAAAAACGTTTTCTTAGTTATTCTTTAAAAATGTATCATTAAGGGAAAATATAAAAATAACCCTTCTTTATTTATGTTCCCAGTTGCCAAAATATTCCAGAATTCAACAAATAATAGCATTTCTCTATGAAAAATAACCTCTTTTAACCTTATACTTTCCTCCACATATCATAACTAGATGCTCACTTTTCAGATAAACTACACCCTCATAATCTTGAGCCAACAAATTGTTGATTTCGGAATTTACCCTTCATCGTTAAGCAGCTGGATTATACCGCTTGCAGTTATTTCCAAACAATGGAGCTGATGAGCTGAATAATTTTCAAGAAGTGTATAATGAAGAGGCTATAATTGAAGAATGCGCAAAACGTACTAGGACAGCGATATGCCCTTCTTAGTGGTTTGCTGATTTTGTAATAAAAGATCCCCAAGACTCGTTCAAACAACATACAACTCAATTGTGTAAATAAGTTTTCGCGTAATTTTATTTTGTATGTTGTACATTTTTCCCAAAAAATATTCAATATCAGACGCGGTGTAGTACTATAAATATTCTTGATACAATATCATTGGTATACAATGAAAAAACCTTTTAACACAAAACTGGATGACCGAAATATATATATATATATATATATATATATATTACTAGCCGTTACCCACCCGCTTCGCTAGGTATTTCATGATGTTATATATATCAACTATTAATATCTAAGTCCTATCATTAAGAGTTCGATTGTATTGAAAAACATTCTTATACCTGCTACTGTCGCCTCTTGATAAAAAAAAAGGCAGAACTCATCTAATTTGTATTTTCTAAAAATCTCTGAAATTGAAGTATAGAATGATGTTTGCATTTTCGTAACACTACAATGAAGTGGATTCCCGCAAAACCAATTTTCGGTGGATCTCTACTCTGTAAAATAAACATGCAAGCCAAATCTAACTGAAAAAAACGAAATTTTTACTATCAATACCCCCGTAATCTCATTGAGAGTCGTTTTCCAAAATAACCGTTCTTGGCGGATTTCAATTCAACAAAAGAAAAATGTGAACCAAATTTCATTATTATAGTCCTTGTATTTCAAAAGAAGGAATTTTTTTGTAAGTACGCCTCAGTAACCCCCTGCTCCGCCCAGAAGTTGATTTCCGTAAAATACGTTTTTAGTTGATCCCTATTCAACCAAAGAAACATGCTTAACAAATTTCGAGTATATGTGGGTCTAACAATTAAAAAACAATTCTAACGAATCAAATTTTTTCTATAACACCTCTTGACCCCTTGGGGGTCGATTTTTGTTTTACTCTTTGTTAGAAGAACTTTATTCCATGAAAGGAACATTCCTACCAATTTTCAAAGAGGTAGACCTAATAGTTTAAAAACGGAAATATTTATCGATTACGCCCCTTAATCTCCCGAAATGAAACTTGGTGGTTGAGATTCGCGAAACCCATTTTGTACCGATTCTCTACACTACAAAAGGAATCTGCTTACCAAATTTCAAGACTGTACGTCTCTTAGTTTAAAACTGGGAATAATTGTCTATAACGGCCTTTGAGCCCCCGCAAAGCCACTTGGGGGTCTGTTTTCACAAAACCCGTTTTGCAGGGGAACTGTACTCTATGAAAGGAATTTGCTCATCAAATTTGAAGACTGTGCATCTAATAAATTAAAAATAGAAAAAATTATCTATAACGCCCCTTGCGCCCCCGCAGCATCACCCTGGGGTTAATTTTCACAAAACGCATTATATAGGGGATCTTTAATCCATGAAAGGATTCTGATTATCATATTTCAAGATTGTACGTCCAGTAGTTTGAAACTGGAAATAATTATCTATAACGCCCCTTAAGCCCCGTAACGCCACTTGGGGGGTCCATTTTCACGAAACGCATTTTGTAACGTATCTCTATCCTATGAGAGGAATCTGCTTACCAAATTTCAAGACTGTGCGTCTAATAGTTACAAAATTGGAATAATTGTTTATGTCCCCCCCTTAACCTCCCGCCACACTCTTTGGGGTCAATTTTCACAAAAAATTTTGTAGTGGATATTTACTTCAAGAAAGAAACATGCCTACCAATTTTCAACCAGGTAGGTCAAGTAGTTTCAAAATGAAAATATTTATCTATTACGCCCCTTAATCCCCCGCAACGCCACTTGGGGGGCTATTTTCCCCAAACCCATCTTGTAGCTGATCTCTAATCTATGAAAGGAATCTATTTTTCAAATATAAAGACTGTACGTCTAATAGTTTAAAAATGGAAATAATTATCTATCACCCCCCTAAGCCCCCGTAAAGCCACTTGGGGCTCAAATTTCACCAAACTCATTTTGTAGCTGATCTCTACTCTACGAAAAGGAATCTGCTTACCCATTTTCACAATTGTACGTCGAGTAGTTTAAAAATTGAAACAATTATTTATCACGCCCCTTAACCCCCGAAACGCCCCTTGCGGTTCAAATTTTGTAAAAAATCCGTTCTTAGCTGATCTCTACTCTATGAAAGGAACATCCCTACCAAATTTCAAGCCTGTAGGTTGAATAGTTCTGGAGATATCGTGATTAGTCAGTCAGTGAGTCGCTTTTCTTCTTTATATATATAGATAAGTTAAAGGTAATGGTATATTGAAGCATTTTGAAATCTTGTTTATTTGAACTAAATAAGTAAAGTCGTCTTAAAATTATCATGCTTGGTCAATCTCATCTTTTTTCGCTCTGGCTCAAACTTACTCCATTCAAACATTTCCGTAATTTGCTCTCTTTTTCAATTCCTACTATTAGTTCACTCTCTCCCTATATATATATATATATATATATATATATATATATATATATATATATATATATATATATATATATATATATTATATATAGTTCATATATTCAATCATTAATAAAATACTTTTTATTTATTCACTCAAGTTCAGATACGTTTTTTAAGCTTGTAGTGGATGGCACTGGATGCAAATACAGTATTTTCAAATATTAATTCAGTAATTGTATTTGATTTTTTTTTAATTTTAAATTTATTATGTTTTATTTCCGACGTAGTTAGAACTAGCTGCAACAGATTTTTCTAAAGAATTTTCACTCGGCTTCAAACACTTATTTTTTTATTCATCCACTCTAGTTCAAAAACATTTTTTGAAACTTGTAGTGGATGTGACAGACACATGATGTAAAAACAGTTTCTTCAAAATATTAATTCATTAATTAATTTTAATAGACTAAAAACATAATTTGTTTGTTGACCTTTGTAGGAATTGACATTAATTTTTTTGCATTACCTATTTAAAGAATTGCTGATAATGTAAAGTTAGCAATACCAAAATTTATTGCAGATTCCCGTTTTCGTTTTATGTTTTTGATCAACAGCTTTAAGAAGCTCCATCTTCATTTTAAACAAAATAACAGTTTTCTTTCCCCCTGAGTTTTTTGTCATAGTGCTCATAAAAAAAATTCTTGTAAAATAGAAGAAAAAAAGCAAGCGAGCTCACTGATTTTTACTCACATTGTGATGTACTCGTCACCGAACACCAATGCCAACTGATGAGAGGTGAAATGCTTCTGTGTGGCGTTTGTGGGGATGAAGGTAAAAGTAGCTTCGATAAGCAAAACTGAGTCGTGTCACAGGATATTTCGAGGGTATTTCAAAGCCAAGTTAGCCACCTTTCTGGGAAATATATAAAACTACTTCTCTTTCATTTTGCACCCTCTTAAATCTCACCTGCGCAGCTCATGTTTTCAGTATTCTGTTCATTACCAGAAGGGAAATGTTTTCGTGTTAGCCGATTTCGTTTCAATTAAGAGGGGAAAAAACTACATGAAAAAACATAGTGTTTGTCCTTATCGTTGTATTTTTTCATGCTAACCAATACTTCGTCTTAAGCGTTTTCGCATTAAACATATTTCACTATACTTGAAAAATATAAGAATGTATACACTCATAGACAAAACAAATTAGCGCACACAGAAGGAATCGTCAAAATGAAACGAAATTTTACATACATAACAATTACTTCGATATAAGTAAATGATTAGAAAATCAAAGAAAAAAGATCATTTATTTCAGAGAAAAGGGCAAAGGTACGGAGGATTTAATACCCTGTTGAACCCCCTCTAACGCGAATGCACGATGCCATACGATCGGGCATTGAGGCATACAAGTTATGTATGATGTCTTGAGACATTTTGTTCCATATTTGCTGTAACCTTGCCTCTAGTTCATTCAAACTCGTTGGATGCCCAACTCGCCGTCCTAAATGATCCCAGATATGCTTGATTGGAGACAATTCTGGCGATTTGGAAGGCCAAGAAAGGGCAGTAACTGTGTGGAAACAGTCTTGTGACACACTTGCCATGTGAGGCCGAGCATTGTCTTGTTGAAAAATGGCTCCTGGGAGTATATGTATGATTGGCAACCCATGTGGTTGCAAAATGTCATAGACATACAGCTGGGCAGTCATGGTGCCACGGATCAATACTTGGGGTGACCGGGTATTGTAGGCAATGGAACCCTACAGAATCACACCAGCTGTTGGAGCGGAGTGTCTCTGTAAAACAAAGGCAGGATTGAGGCGTTCACCACGGGGTCTCCACACACGAACGCGATTGTCGTCACTTCTGGGATTGAATCTGGATTCGTCGCTAAAGACGACCTGGTTCCATTCCACTGCGGTCCCGTTCCCTCGTACGTGGCACTCCTCCAAACGGAGGCGTCGATGGGTGGGCGTCAAGGGCAGCACACGTAATGGGCGCCGTGGTCCTAAATGTCCTTTAGCCAGGCGCTTTCGTATGGTTCGAGAAGACACAGGGGTCCCTAGTGAAGGTGCTACCTGTGCCTGGATAGCGGCCGATGAAGAAGTTTGTTCTACGCGTGCATTTATTACGATGTGGCGGTCTTCTAGACGACTGGTCTGTCGAGGGCGTCCTGAGCCTGGTCTTCGAGTAAATGACATCTCTCGGATGCACTGGTCCCAACACCTCCTCACAACACAATCAAAGCGGCCAAATTGAGAGCTACTCGCCTAGCTGACCACCCAGCTTCCATCATGCCGATGATTCTCCTCCTGTCAATCTGCGACAGCTGCTCATATTGTCTTCGAAAATGGCGTAATGGCATGTATACCTCACCATTTCCTTTGTAAACGATTCAGCACACTCAAACAAGATTTGGTTACCTGTTTTATACTCCACGGAGAACGACGTTAAACACCCTCTACTTGCAATACGTAATGCGCAATCACGCTGCATTTTTAATCATTTGCATATTTCTCGAAAATGTAGCTTCATGCCATGTTTCGTTAAGGTCCCTCAATTATTTCTTGGTGCGCTAATTTTTTTGTCTATGATTGTAATATATCGAGATAATAGATTTACTGTGTAATCTTTGTTATGCTCTTATAAGGTAAAGTCACTCAGGTTTATACCTGCAAATTAAATACATTGGTAACAACACCAACTTCGCTGATCACCTCATTGTCGAGTAAGTGAGACAATATTAACGTCGCCCTATTCAGCTACAAAAGCACTTTTGGAGATGGCATCGTTATTTTGAACCATGGAGAAGTGACTAGGACAATACCTGAAGTGCCCTCCCCCTCTATTCTGACGTTCATGCTACACCAACAGGAGGGACGCTTGAGTGCCGACAGATTAAAAGTGCATTAGCACCTCTACACGGCGGGTTTTCAGTGACACTAGGTTCGAGCTCACGTCACACCCACCTCCTTGTCGAAGGTAAAATTATCATCCACTTTTTGTCTAGTATTTTCTCTTCACGCAGACAACTTTGGGAAACTGCTAAAATAAATGGCTGTTAACATAAAGATATTATTCTTCGATTCACCTCTTATACTTTTCGAACATGATATGAAAAATTATTTAATAATATGAGGACGTTCATTCTTTGTGTGATAATGACTAAGTTTAACATAAAAAGATATTAAATGTGCATCTCATGAATAGAGAAACAAAGTATAAGACATCTAAAACTTAATAAGGTGTTGCGTTTAATAAAACATAGAACTAAAGTGGAGGGAATCCCTATCAGCATTACTTTATCTTCCATTTGTTTCGTTGTTAAATATATGTTTATTTATGAAATATTTACAACGGCTGCTTGTAATTTATGTAACATAAGGTATGGATTTATGTTATTTTACAAAATTTTTAATGTCGTTGTTTATTGTGCTATAATTTAAATTTCATTCATATCGGAAAAATGATTAAATTTCATTTAAAATCTTTAATTTAACTCTTAAAATTACATTTAAAGGATTCAAGATAGGAAACCTTAGTTTTAAACGTGTATAAAGAGAATTAAGAAAATAGTTTTGATGAAAAATATTAAACTCTAACTGAAAGTTTTAACACCAAATAATTTCCATTTTTAAATTAATTTTTTTAAAGCGTGGATAGTAAAAAATATTAAATTGAACTATAGTTATAAAGTAAAGGAAAGAGTTGTAAGCTTATATTACGTTTAAATATACATAAAACTTTTAAAAGCTTTAATTTCAGATTTATTCTGTTTCCTGTATTTTATAATTGTAACTTAAATAATTAAATATGAAACAAATTAAAATATTGCCAAATATTAAATCACACACTTAGAAAAAATTGTCTATGCTTATTTATGGACCAATAAACTTTAAAATTGCTTTGAGAAATAAACAATCCAGTCTTTAGTAGTGGATAGGATCACCACTGACTGTTATGCAGGATGTGCATCATCTCTCCATACTGAGTAACGAATTTTCAACGAACTGTGTAAGCATTACAGTCAGTTAAGCATTACAATCCAACACAACTCCGCTGGTTGGCAGTAGAAGATGTACTGCAAAACGTCTCCCTAGAGCAGGATTGAACATTAATTCGATCGCGATCGACAGGTGGACCATCTTTACTAAGACAAGACGTGCATACTGAAAGAAACATATTTGTTGAACACCGATGGCAGCTAAACTGGAGACTGGATGGCCCGCAACACATTGAAAAATTAGAAGTAGCCCATACCGGGGAAAGGTCTGTCCACCCCTGTCCTAAAGTCTCCAATACGTCTTCAATTGTATTTAGATCTGGAGAACTTGTTGTACAAACCATGAGTCCACTACGACATGTCTTTGACTGTCACTGTTTTATGAGGCGTAGCCACGTCGAACAGAAAGAGGTAAATATCCAAAGCGCATTGAAAAAACGCTTGTGAGGAAGAAGCCCCAATACAATAGCATACATTGGAGGCTAAATTTAATGGAAAATGTCAAGGTCAATGCAAATAAAAACTATGGTACCTCTCGGTAAAGTAATTCAGCTGCCTCAAAACTGCTGTTAAAACAGTTTCTATATGTTCTCTGTTCTTAGATGTGTATGCGTCTATAGAGTCAATAAGACTAAGTATGCTGTCACCCTTAATGAGTGCTCTATCATATTGCTTATTTGTTCAGTTCATGAGTTTTCGTCACTACAGAAGATGTTGTCTCCGAGAACTAGATGTTAATGGTTACCGTACTAATACACTACTACTGTGCAGCCGCTTGTTCATGGTAAAATACGATCGTCCTGTATTTTATTGCATATGTTTTCTTTTTCCCAGCTGACTATCGCCTGTCCCTCCTCGTCTGTAGGACAGAGTTTCTCATACTAAAGGGGGGGGGCGTGATAACCTTACGTGGGGGGGCTTGAACATGTCGAAAAATAGAAAATAAAAGATTTAAAAAAGTAATTATCCATTTAATTACAGGAAGCAAAACAAAATATGTTCTGGAAAAAAAATGAAATACACATTCACACTGATATAATATACAACACTTATAAATGTATCAGTACAGTACAAAGATTTTGATAATTAATTTACTAATATTCAATTGAAAATAAGTTTAGTACTTACAAGTGTTTCCCTTGGGCTTGTCATATATAAAATTATATTCAAAAAATAATTAGCTTAATGTGTTTTGTACTTTTTATAATTAAAATCGTATTGTATAGTAGCTTTATTGCATTCAATACATTGTTATTGTACGAAGGAGAACACAATGAAAATTATGACCGATAATTGAGTCGCAAATATTGAAAGTTTGGGAAGCACTGCTGTAGGACATTATCTGGTATAGTATAGTTATTCGTGCATGACCAGTACTGTAGTTTGTTGTTTACTGTGATGAACATGACTCCGAGCCCCACATACACACTAGCTCTTAATTTTTGTACGGTAGTGCAGTGTTTCTCAAACTGTGGGGCGCGCCCCCATTGGGGGGGGGGCGTGATAAATCCCCAAGGGGGCGCGAGCGTATTAAAAAATCGAATACCAAAGATTATTTTAAAAAATTACTAGTTTACTGAAATTAAACAAGCAAAATACATCCTGATATAATAAAAAAAAATTCACATTTGCACTGATATAATACACTTATCAATGTATTAGTACTGTACAGTGTAATTTATAATTAATTTAATAATACTAAATTAAAAACAAGTTTAATAGGGACCTGCGTTGTCTTGTCATATATAAAATTTTATACAAAAATTAACACTTATCCTGATAATTTGTACGGTTTATATAATTAATACCTTTACTGTCGATTTAAAGTTAGGCGATTCACTCCCTAATGCCACTGTTTTCCAAGAAGGCGTGAGTATGTGATGTATTGGTATTGGGGGGAGGGAGGAAGAAATGGAATATGTAAGCAAATCCTCTGAAATAATTAAATCCTTCGCAAACACACTGTGAATGTCCTTTTATTGCATTCCAAAGTCTCCGGAAAAATTTTATAGATAGCAGTTCACAGAAAAGATCGTACTTCGGAAAGACGTATATATACGTCAGAGGAAAATAACGCTTTGACTGAGTGAGACGTTTTTATACGCCGGTGGCACTTAAGAAGTTAAAGTCGTATTGTATATTTTTCATCAAAGTATAGTATTATTGAATTCAATACATTTTTATATATGGAGGTAGGGAGCGAGATGAAAATTATGATTGAATATTGGGTCGCAATTATTGAAAGTTTGAGAAGCACTGAGGTAGTGTGCATTAAAAATCTTTTCATTCCTAATCCATAGAATTTTGATAGATTATAACTATCCAAAAATAATACTGCCTTCTAAGAGCTTTAATGAACTATAAAAAAATTCAAAAAATAATATTGTTTTTATTATCCTAAAAGGAGACTAAATTCAATAAGTAATTTTACTTACAGACCGTGAATCTCAAATAAAATTGCATCTATAATCTGAAACAAATTTATATTCTCTGAGTATAAAGTAGTAAAATAAAAAAATTGAAAAAATAACAAAGTATTTACATTAGTCCATTAATTATAAAAGCAATTATATTCTTGTTTTATAAATCAATAAAAAGTATGTAAAAATATCAAACCAAAACTATTACTTCACATGTAAAAATTTCTAGACATTGTCTCTTCGTTGAATCAAAATGCAGATCTAACTTTAGTCGCAAATTTACTCTTCGGTTTTTCGAGACTGCAAGATGAAACAAATGTTAGCATACTCAATACCACTGCTCTGCGAACTTAAGGGTATCTCTCCCTCAGACAATCTTCTTTCCATTTCCCAATCTCGATAACTCCCTGGAAAAAAGGGGAAATACAACGTTTCTTGTTTCTGCATTGCGTCGAACCTAACGCCATTTCCCACGAGCTCCCTCCACCTGTCTTATTTATTGTGAATCAGTTTTCAGAATGCCGTGGTAAGAAAGCTGTGGTTAAGTAGTTCTTTGCATTAATATAACTTGTTTTGTCAAGATTTATTCAATACATTATTGTTTGTTTATTCTTATTCATAATTTTCTTTTTAGCAATTGTTCGTGTACGATTTATTAAAAATTATATTTTGAGTTTTCTGACGAAGAACCTACTCCATTAATAAATTTTTTAACAAAATACTTTACAAAAAGTAATTTTATTTTTTTACTCAAGAGAAAATGTAAATGTGTGCCGACTTAGAATATTTTTATTCCTTTGTTTTTAATATAAAAAGGATAGCATTTTAACTGTTTAGTTTATATTAAATTATTAATTGCATACTCATGAATAAGATTTTAAAACAATTACAAATATAATAATTTTAATGTTAAATCCTTAAGAATGTATCCAATATAGCTTATACATATAAATGGATAATATATTAATGATGAATAGATGCTATTATTTACATTTTATACGTTATTTTATAGTATTAATATCATATACATAAGCAACATTTCGTTAAAATCTTTAATTAAAAAAATTTTGTTAAGAGTTTGTCTTATTACAATACATTTTCGAGACTCATTGCCTGAAGCTTTATTATTCGATCAAGACCTACTTCAGTTGGAAAAGAAATTCGTTACTACCCTGATTTAATATTGGATGTAAGAGATATAAAGTGCAATGAGTAAAAAAATAAGCACTTTCTCAAAGTCATTGCTCTTTCAGAACAAAAGCTTAATTGTTTTAGTATTTGATTGGAAAATGAATGCAACTTTGTTTTTTTATTTGGTAGATACGCTCATCGAAAACCCATATAAAACAAGTATAAATAAAAGAGGTGAATTCTTTACTCTTTTATTTGCATAAGAGGTTTGTATAAATAAAAGAGGGATACATTCCACTTTATTCCAAAGCCGTTTAAGAAAAAAGAAAAAATAATACGTGTAACTTCAAAATCAGTGCAATAAAGATACAAATTCATCGTTAGATTTACATTTAAGGAAAGATAAATGCTTAAAATAAAAACTTAGAAATGTTATAAATTACTTATTTCTCACTATTTGAAAATAAGTGTATTTATATTCTTATTGAAAAATGAGTTAAAATCGCTGCCCTCACTAGAAAAAGTTCTGCTATACCAGTGTACTTATTACAATGAAACCTGTTTGTCCAAAAATCATGCTTTGGATAAACAGGTTTCCAAACATGAATGATTTCTGAATTACTTTACCATGATGCAAAGAAAACGTTCTTTAATAGAAAATGTATTTTGGTATTGTATTTGCGTTTATATATATATATATATATATATATATACCTCAGTACAAAATTTAGCATGCCTTCAGATCTCTTTGGAATTTTAGTCACAATTTATGGAATGATAAATGTTTCAAAAAGATCCCAGACTTGCTCTAAGTAAAAGGCTTTCAGATATTAAGTTGACAGCTAATTTAAGAAATCCATCTTCTTATTTGATACAATAATCTTCTATCTTAATTGTGTTAAATGGCATGTGTTGTAAAAAAGACAATTTTTTCTTTGACCATGTTTTTTATATATATTTATATATAGTGTAGGTAATAATATTAAATTAATAATAATTTCAAATATTAAAGCATCAATGTTGCGTGACCATTGATTTTCTGTATTGAAGTCTTTCCTTTTGAATATTAAATAGCATTAGTGCAGTTTGGACGCCTAATAAGCAATATTCGTTTCTAAACATCCTCATTTAAGATATCCGTACACCTTTCAAAACGTCATTTTTGCCAAAATTTTCCATTTTTGAATTTTGATTTTATTTTATAAATTGAACTTTTTCTTTAAAATGGTGCTTAAATTTTGTTTTTATCTAATTAGAACTTAAGTTATGGGGATTTGAATTTTACTCGGTAGCTAACTTTTTGAAACCGGAAGTTACAAGTCTACATTCCTGAAGTTGAAAAAAATGTTTGTTTACATTTTTATTTTATAAAGTATGGTTTAAAATATGCATATTATAAATTTATGCACTTTAAAATATGAATTTGAGGTTTTTCAGAATCTTCAAAAATATAATTGGCAACAGGTTTTTACTAATATTTTTATCCAGAATCTTCCAGGAAAACAGAGTGTGTTATTGTTTGTTTTACATTTGCTTATGATTGCACAGCACTTAAGGAAATTTCTGTTAAATCTTTTGATTACTGAAAATTTTAATTTTTTTTCATTTAAAATAGGAAATTTAAAACGTAGAATTTAGTCCCAAGAGAAAACGACAATTTCGTGCTAAGGAATCTGCTAATAAAGATTCCAAAAATTGTAACTCAAACATCCAACAACGCCACAGTATCTTCAAAGATCAAAATGCTGCTGTTTTTGATGAGAAATGGCAGAATATTGAGCATGAAATACTTACAGGAAATAGAATTATATTACTGATGTCCTCTTAAATGTTTTCTTACAATTTTGTTGGCCCAAGATATTTTCGAAGAAACTTACTGCTTTCTGAGGATTAAAGGTATTAGTTTGTGCTCAAATTTTGTTATAAGGTGTAAACATTGTAACTTTTACTCAGGTTTTCTAGTTCAAAGAAAACTTTAAACTGATTCTGAAATAAATACAAGATTTGCTTTATGGTATGAGACAATATTGGTTAAAGGTTTTTCTGCTGGGTTTAAATTATGTGGTACGTTAAATTTACCCAGGATCAGTAAAACTGCGTACACTAATCATGAGAACAAACTCATGTCTGTGATTTCAGAAGTTAGTATACTATCAATGCAAAAAGCAGCTTCTGAACTGTTAGTGTGCAATACATCCTTCTAAAAATAAAATAGTTGAATGTGGTGTTTCAGTTGACGGAACATGGCAGCGTAGGGGTTACACTGCCATGAATGGGTGTGTCGAAGCTTTGTCAGTTGACACTGGTAAAGTAGTGGACAATGAAATAATGTAATCATATTGCCCCATCTGCAGAAAGATTTCTAAAATGCCTAAAGGCATTGAATCGGAAATTTTTGCAGCAGATCACGTATGTCATAGCAATTTTCGAGGTTCTGCGTTAAAAATGGAAGTTGTTGGTGCAACTAGAATCTTCCAACGTTCTATTGTGAAGAGAGGCCTTAAATATGCACAATATTATGGTGACGGGGATTCTAAGGGCTTTATCAGTGTCAAAGATACTTCTGGTAAAGATAGTGTCACAAAATAGTGTCATGTTCAAAAGAGAGTAGGTGCGAGGTGCGAAATTGCGCAAACTAAAATCAAAAAATAAAAATCTGTCTGGTAAAGGCAAACTCACCGACTCTTTTATTGACCGATTGCAAAATTATTATGGGATTGCTGTTCGTAGTAATGTTGGAAACCTCTCCGGTCTTCAACAAAATGTTATTGCAGCCCTGTTTCATTGCCAAGAAACCCATGTATGGACAGTGTCCCATCGGAAAAGATAGTTGGTGCTACTACCAGAGAGCACTATGTGGCCAAAAAACCTAATGAAGTTTAAACATGATTAAGCCTACATATTTAGAATTATGTACCAAAGAACTACTTACTAAATGCCTGCATGGCAAAATGCAAAACTCAAATGAGTGTTTTAATGGCATTATATGGCAGAAAGTACCGAAAGAAGTTTTTGTGTGCCTCAAAACTTTAAAATCTGGTGCATTGGATGCTGTTATACAATTTAATGATGGGTACAAGGGTTGTGTTGACATTTTAAAAAAAACTTAATATAACTCCTGGTTATTTTACTTTAAAATTGTACAAATATCTTGACGTTAATAGAATTAACGATGCAGAACGTCATTCAACACCAAATGTAAAGCAGCGTAGAAAAATTTTAAAAGCAACCAGGGGAAAAAATCAATGTTTTAGAGAGTAAAGAGGGTGTTATTTATAAATCAGGGGCATTTTAAGTATATCTAATTGTGTTTAATATTAAAAATTGCAGTTTAAAGTTTATTTCTGATTTATCTCAAAATGCATTTTTTTAACGTATTGCCATCTGACAACGTAAATATCAGAAAAAGTTGTGAACCAAATTAGTTTAAATTTTACAAGTACATTTATTTTTTAGATTTAAACAACCCCTACCATTCCATGATTATAGAGTTGATATGTTTATAGTAACTAAGGTGTATATCATGTCTCGTAATAATTTTTTAGTGATTTTTCAATGTTCTTGTACTCGAACCTTGATAAAAATTGCAATAATTTGATTACATTAGGAAAATAGTACCAGCCTAAAAATGTTATTATGATCAACATCAAATTTACAGAAAAGTGATATTTTTGTTTTCATTTGAGTTATGTGCGTTATTCTAACAATGAATTTAATCACAATTTTCGCTATGTTTTGCTCTCTAAATTTTTTGTGTGCTATAAGTAAAATATTAAATGTATTTTTTATAGTTTTAAGTTATGTTTCATCAGTAAAAAATATTTTAATAGCAAATATTACAGTTTTTCGAAAAAATTTCTTCGAAGGTGTACAGATACTTTATAAAAGTAGCTTACATAGTTTTTTTTTTAAAAAAACTTTTATGAGCGTCAGGACCGATCCTAGAGTATCGGCTCCCACCTACAAAGGCCTAATGTATCACCCTTAAGAATTTTTTTTTATTTTTTTACTAATACTTAACGTTGACGTTATAAACTTGTGACGGATCTATACGCAGTTCCACTTATCCCCTCTTATCTCTTTAAGGAAATATTTAATTCAACCAACCTTCATTCAGTAAAGGAACGTGATTATGTAAATGAGGTATATTATATAAATTCTGTTTTCGCGAGTTGGCAGTAAGTGGTTGGCACGTTGTTGTTGCCACGCTGAAGTTGATACGTCGGAGGGGGCAAGTAGGAGTTAACATAAAGTTTGAGAATTAGTTGTTAGTTGAAGATTGAAAAGGAGTGGAGTTAGTTAAAGATTACAGAGAGTGGAGCCAACGACATTGTTGGAGCTGAAGAGAGCACCTGCAAGTTTCCAGTGTAGGATCAGATGCATAAAAGGTTCAAGTACTGTGCGTTTGATTAAGTAGAAGCTAGTTTATGCGTGTGCGACGTAGTTATATTTGAGCGTATTTAAGCTGTCTTAGATTCAGTTGAGGATCTGTAGTAGTATCCCCGTGTTATAGAATCTCACCTCCACGCTTTCTATATATCAGCTACCTTGATTAGAATTGTATTGTGTCTAATAAATTAATTAGATTGAAAACATGTCTGTGGATTATTCTGTTCCCCCCACACATCTAGCCGGGTTTACAGGTAGACAAGGGTTTGGATGTAAGAGGGAACCAACTGCTATCAAAAACTCATCTACCTGTATAAGAGTAGAAAAGTAAAACATTAATAATTGATACAAATATTCACAAAAATCACTTCTTTCCTCTATTTTAATTTTCAAAATTGTAAGGCTATAATTAAATTAAATTATTGTTTTTCTAAATAAGGCTGTTTATATATAAATTAAACCATATTAGATATTTCTATAAAGCAACTTCGCGGCAAACTCACTCTAGAGGCGCATTTGTTTATCATCAATCCAAAGGCTTCGCCAATGCCGCTAAGAAAGAGAACCTTTTCGATTACTGTATTGTCGGGTCTGCCACGAATTTTGCTATCAAATGTACGATATGTGTAAAGGGTAGAAATTAATGGACAATGGACCAACACACTGTTCACTGACATTATAATGCTATCGGGAAATTAT
>BMAO01016969.1:0-20048 GCA_019973975.1 Trichonephila clavata | reverse complement strand
GAGTTTAAACTAAAGTTTCTCTGCCATTACATGTTGTAAAATGAGTTCTTTCTTTTTGATATAATTTATTGTTTATGTTTCAAAAATGACACTTATTTACTCTACACTAATCCGTTCCTATAAAACCACAAATCATCTGAAACATAATTTTACAGGTAGAAATACTGTAATAAAATATAACTTGTTCCTGAAGTTTGGATTCCAAAATCTATTGAAAATGATCAATTAATTTTGCTTTGTGGAGCAATTTGTAATACATAATGTTTCCAAAAGTTCTAAAAATATTTTTTGACAGTGCTCATAGATGGTATATAAAGAAACCGAATTTATTTTGAAGTAAGTACCATTTTTTTCGAGTTAATTTATATTCTTTAAAAACACGTAAAAGATTGAATAAAGGAAATAAAAAAATGGTAATAATTACTAAACTTATCTATTTCTATTATGGTCAAAAATTGAGTTTAATTTTTATCCATATATCTTAGATGGAAGTTGTTAATTTTACAAATATTTTAACTAATTTTATAAGAACAAAATACAACAAATTCGATTCAATTCTTTAATTTTAATAAAATTTCAAGACAATCGTATGTGCTGCATATATTTTTAAAATTACCATTTCATTACTTTTGCTACTTAAAAAATATTTGGAAACTTTTTCATTGAAATGCTAAATTCAGTGAATATTGAACACATTATATTGGTTGCACAAAACAATTCAATCCCCTTCTTCACTTAATTGAACAATAGCCTAGTGGTCACGAGCCTAGTGGGTCTCGGTTGGAGTCTCACGGGTTCAAGTCCTGATGTCACTGAAGATTAGGGGTGTAGAAGGCGCCGATGCCCCTTAAATCTGTCGAGGCTCATTGTCCTTCTGTTGATGTTGTGTGGTAGTTAGGACAGGAAGCGATCATCTCAGGTGTCACTGGACCTCGTGATGTTAATATATAACTCACTAATTATATATTACTAAACACAAAACCCACTAAAAGTCATTTTAAGAAAAAAAATGTGCAAGGTTTCTCTACAATTATTATGCCCTGTGGTCACAGTAGTCTAATGGTTATGGTCTCGAACTCGTGGCTGTCGTGTCGTGGGTTCGAGTCCTAATTATCATTAAGACCCCCTTGTAGGGAGAGGGAGGGCTGAACACGTTGATTTATTAGAGTAATAATTAAGTAATTAAGTTAATAAATTACTTACTTCACCGTGCTGTGGTACTCTAAAGAGAGGATTGCCACCACAGGTGTTGTCCTCGTCATTTTGTAAAGACGCTCTATTCGGGCTTCTACTAATCCTCTTACGGAAAATACAAAATACTCTCTTTAACTGTGATATTAGTATAAAAACCGCTTTCCGTACAGATGACTTGGTTTTATGCAAATGCAACTTCTGTTTAAGAATCAGTAGTTGAGTAGGTGAGGTAATGAGTCGTAAGCTGTACTTCAAGTGTTAGCGGCTAATGGTCGCGTATCGTAAGATTATACTAGAAAGGTAATCTACGAGAACATTGGAAGATATCCAACTTATATATATATATATATATATACAGCTAAACGCGAGCTAGCAGGTTGAAAAACAGATCATACAAAATATTTGAAACAGATAAGTGACTTCCATATATTTGATACATAACTTCGGGTTAAGATTTCTTATTGCTCCTCAGGTTTAATTGTTAAGGTACCCGACTAGTTGCGAAAACTTTTTTTTCTTCAAAATATAAGATATGGGGATTCTTTTGTTGTTTTTAGATTTGTTTTGTGCATTATAAGAAAAATGTGCTAAAATTAAGAGAAAAAGAAATTATATTATTACTAAAATGGGAAAAATAGGTAAAAATTAACAAAAAATAGCTTTAACATGGCCCATTATGTACCAAAGGTTTATAATCAAATTTTCAATTTTTTCTATCTGATGTGTTGCTATATTATTCAATTTTGAAATGACCTTCAGGATAAGAGATATTTTCTTTTTTACAAAAACTAGAGCACTTTATCTCAGTTATTATATGAAATTGCTTAAAAAAAACAATGATTATATTCACATAAGGGACTGTAAATTTTGTAATAAAACAGTGATTGATAAATCTGAAAGTTTAAAATAATTCTACTATTATACAAAACTTACAGAAAAAATTTCAGTTAATTATGTTCAAAACTTTTTTAGCAATCGCTGCGGCCCTTAATTATTTTCAAAAAATCACATTTCAAGTAAAATGGGTTTTAAAGTATGACATCTTGGTTGAAGTAATAACATCTGCTTTGACTAAAACACTTGTAGTTTTGGTTCTAGTAAACGGAAAATGATAAACTTGGTATTTTTATAAAGCTAAGATGGCCCATAAATTAAAATCATCAAAAAAATTTGTCAACTTCTGGCAAAATTCACAATTTTAGGGTAGTCGGATATCTTAAGGTACATTGTTACGGTGCAAAGGTTGAATAAAATCAGTGATTCTAATATCATGTCTGTTTCTTCCACAAAACCTCTCATACCCGCGATCTCCAGGCCGCGACAACTTGACCAAAGCTTGGAATTACGAGGTCCGTCTCCAATAGCCATTCTGTTTCTTTGAAAGTGTGTACCTTTAAGAGAGATAACTCTCTAACTCAGTAATTACGCCCTTCATATTGCACAATTTACAAATATCAAAATTCGAGCTTTTTTTAAAAGGTTTAGATGAAGCATGCACTCACGTTTGAATTTATAAGAGTAAAGGGAAAAGAACACACTTTTTAAAGACTGAAAAGCCATTTCACACACACACACACACACACCGATAGCTCCATCTCACGGGAGAAATGAAGTCACGGCACATGTTTGAAAAAGTGGATGGGGAGGGAGCGGAGCAATTTCGAACATTCTCCGAAACTTGTTCTCCAAGAGTGGGCCTTCCTTGGGGAAGAAAAAGAATGGAGCTACCTCATAAAAGCGGGAGACATTCCGGAAAGCGGACATTTCTCTTTGTTTGCGTCCGGACTATCCGGAATTCGAGCCATTAATCCGGGATTTGGCTCCCGGAATAGGAACTCCAGAAACGCCTTTCGAATCATTTAAGGGAGAACGGCGCACCTGTCATTCCTGATAAGGGTACATTTTTCCAAGTGAGCATTCCGGAGTTTGTTTCAAAATACTTTTTGACGACGCCAAGGGCTGAAATTAAGCAGTTATGTCTGTAGTTAAGAGTGGGATGTCCCCTAAATAATATTGGTACTAAAGATCCGCAGAATTTCTGTAATGAGTGCATTTTCGTTTCTTTGTTCGTTTCTTCAAAGTTTTTAGAAGTAAATGGAAAATTGGTGAGTTATATGATAGATCAAAGTATTTATTATTAAATCACTATTATGGTCTTCCAGTAAATCAATGGTTCATCATAGGTGTCAGCAAACTTGTAGCTGTGGCATACCAAGCCAATCTGTCACTGATTCAAGGTGCCTTACTGTAGAAAAATTTTTAAAAAATTCGATTTCTGCCAAAAATAATGCATAGAGTTAAGGAATAGAGGTGAAGAATGTATTGATTTAGACTTTTATTTTATATAAATATGTATTATATACTTTTTGTTTTATTATATTCTGCATCATTAAAAGTTATTTATTAATGCGAAAATAAACAAAAAAAATATAACCATTCTTTCAACAAAATAAATGAAAATTGAATATATATTGAGGAATATGTATGTTTTAAACATATTCAAAGAAATAAGAAATCAACACTTTAACTTATGAGTATTCCTTCAATATAATGAAATTAATATAAATATTTTAATGGGAACCTTGTCTTTGCACTGCTCTAATTCATATCGCAGTATTAGGGGTATAATTAGTGACTTCAAATTTGACATCAGTCTGGATCAAAATATTTTTCGTATAAGAAAATATTTGCTCCCACAGATATGTGAATAAAAAAGCGGTAAGTTAAAGTCCATGCTATTTTCTTTCAACAGTTAAATCTCTCCAGCTATGGCATTCAACAAATTTAAATGGATGTCCATTTTAGTTTAGAGTTATCTTTAATATATTTTTAACTCCACACACACACACATACATAAATGTTGCTTTCCATAATTTAAAATTTTTTTTTCAATAAGCTTAATTTGAAAATTATCAGCTTATATCCATTCAAAAATTGACATTGTTATAGAGTAGTGCAGAGTGCCACCGAGAGTAGCAGAGCGTGCTGTAAGTGTTGCCAATGCTTGGTATATTATAAGGAACCAAAAGTAATACGCGTGGCATTTTTTTTATATAAATTTTGATATTAATTAACTTTTTACTTATGTATGCTGTTACTTACTTATACACTATTGTGGTAAAAAGTACTCGGAGAAAAGGGAACATAAAAGGAAGATTAGTGAACAGGTCAAATATTATTACATTTCTTTTAAAGCAATTTATACCGATTTAAAAATGCATTATTCTATCAATTCTCAAAAAATGCCTTCAAAGACGGTTTTGTGTAGCGTCTTCAAGATTCAAATCCGAATTCTTCTTTGTTGTACTCATGAATTCAAAAAGGTGACCACAAAAAACTGGTTTCAACCACGGAAATTTTTTTAAAAAATGTCATACGCTGCCATAACACACACAAAAAAAAAACATGAAAAAGTAATGACGTTTTGAAGAGGTAAATCGTCCTGACGCAAACTTCATGAGTCCTCTCACCACAATTCAAATCGTTTTCGACGAATTTCTTCACACAGCCAGCACAAAACTCTGAGATTATGACTTCACTGATCGGCTTGAGAATGTTTTGTTTCTTCAGCGTTTTTGATGTGACAATCAAATACTAAAATTTTTATAAATAATCTTTTTTAAGTGCATTTTGAAACATTTTAGCTGTGTTCGTACTAGAAAACCAAGGCAAAAAAAAAAATTAAGTCATATTCATTGCTCATTTACAGACGGTATTTTGGAAGATCAAAGACGTGAGGATTCTTCTCACATTAAACACAAATTTATTTTCAGAGAATAGAACAAAATAAATTGCACAGTTTTAAATAAAATACAAAAATATATAGTAAAAATTTACCGACGATATTTATTACATATTGCTTTAAACTTTCAAAGAGGGGAAGGGGTAGGAGCAGCCGATGACAATTAATAGTAGCAATTGAATAGTAGATTAATTGAATAGTAGCAAGTTTATCATTGGACAAGGATTGCACGAAACTATAAATCGACGTATATACACAAAAAGTAATAAAACAGATTATTTTCATCAATGAAAAAAGTACTCGTTACAAACAAGCTTTACAGCGCTCCAGAAATGGTTTTTTTTAAACAGTTCTACTAGCAGGAATTTAGGCGGAGGGTCTCTCTGTCTTATGGGAAGCAACACACCAGCAGATTCTGAGAGAACTCTACTGAATGGCTTCTGAAATCCAACTTTTATGTATTCTCATGGACATTTCCAGTGATTTCTCGCAGGCTCCCTGGCAATATACTTTTTGTCAAATTTGTCGCCAAGGATGAGAAAGTCGCCAATCTGGTAGCCCTGCTCATATCTTATTATGGTTGCCGTAATCTTGTCCAACTTATTGTTGGGCCAACTCTCTCTCTCTGGGAAGAGTACTCTCTCCTTTACTTGTAAAACTGTTTATCCCACAAGCAGTGCATCATTGCGAGGAAAACAACATAGTTGGTATGTTTCAATATGAATTTCAAAAGAAGCAAACAGAATACTTCCTCTGATCACAGAATTATATTTAGCCGTAAAATCTTTTTTAAAAACATCACCAGATTTAGATGAATTTTACATTCATCTAATTTTACTGACATTTCGTTCGTTGTTCATTTTAGTTCAATACACCGATACCACTGTAAATCTAGAGACGTGTCTACATTGGTAATTATAAAAAGATTAAAAATTGAAAAGAAAATTACAGTTAAAATGCTTTTACTGATTTCGATTAATTGCAAGAAAATCATGTATCATTTGGTGCGAGATGTTCGTATACGTATCCAGTTATTTTATTCTAATTCATTTAATTAATTTTTTTGCTAAATGTTCTCTTAAGGTGTAACTTTTTGTTAGCAAAATATTCGTTCATATCCTTTTTGTCATCATTTCAAATCTCATTCTATCTATTAAAAGAGGTGGACGTGGTAGTCTAGCTCTTATGGTCAAAAGCTCATTGTCAGAGTGTTGAGGGTTCATATCATGGTGCCCCAAAGAGCCCTCCTTTTAGAGGTAGTCGATGGAAGTTAAATCTGTAGAGCCTCAATGTCCTCCCGTTGGTGTGGTTTGGTAGTTGGGAGAGGGGTTCCGGTTCAGGTGTCGTTCTCGTCACTTGAACATGGTTCAAAATGACGAGGTCCGTCGCCAAAAGCCCTCAGGTAGCTGAACAGAGTGCAACATTAATATTCACTGATTCCACTAACAATTATTTCGTGTAGGTGATTGCATGATTCAGCCGTTATATTGTTTTCGGATCAAAATTCGTGTTAATTATTGGTCAGTTTCGAAAACGCTTCCCCAGCTCAATTTTTCATAATAGTAAGAAAAATAATAATTATAGTGTTACATTTTATAATAGAGATAATATTAGCATAAAGTTCAAACTGGATTAATGTAAAACTGCTTTTATGTATACCGTCTTATACATGAAATCATCTTCCTATGGGAGTGAATTTAACCTCAATTTAAATTTAGTTTTTCAAATTACACCTGCTAACCCAATGACCTAGCATTTTTCATTCATTGCATACCAGTAATAACACATAAATGCGATTTTACTTATGAACACCGAAACCTTGTATAGGAAATACTTTCTTGCGTTAAAGCATTCCATTAAAAATATTTTTCTCGTCTCTCAATTTTATGAAATAATTAATGACATGTTTAAGACAATGATTAAACTTAAGTAAATTTTATACAATGCATATAATTAACTACACAATGATAATATTAAATTAAAAATTTATTTTAACACCACAGTAATTGTATCTCGGTCCGTATAAACTCAGATAATCATCTAATTTGAAAAGCGATATTCACTACACATTCTTTATTCGAAACTAAAGAAAACATTAATGAAGTAATTATTTTATAAGAGGGAGTATTTGAAATCAAATTATTAAGTGTTATTCTCTTTATATGTTGCATGAGATGTTAAAATTTGAAATGTAGTGTAACAATTTAATTCAGCACAGTAGAACAATTTAAGGTATCCGACTACCCTAAAATTGTGAATTATGCCAAAAATTGACAATTTTTTTTATGATTTTATTTTATAGGACATCTTATTAGCTTTATAAAAAATATCCACTTTATTATTTTCTGTTCACTGGAACAAAACCTACAAGTGTTTTTGTAAGAGCAGATGCCATTACTTTTTAAGCAAGATGTCACACTTTAAAACGCGTTTTACTGGAAATATGTTTGTTTTTTTAAATAATCAAATGGGGTCAGCGGTTGCTCAAAAAGATTTGAAAATATTTAACTGATTTTTTTGTGTATGTCTGTATAATAGTAGATGCGTTTTAACTTGCAGAACTATTAATAACTGTTTTATTACAAAATTTACAGTTCCTTACGTGAATATAATCACCGTTTTTTTATGCAATTTCATATAACAACTAAGATAATGTGCTCTAGTTTTTGTAAAACAAAAAATATTTCTTATCCTGAGGTCACTTTAAAATAGAATAACATAGCAATTCATCAGAGTTGAAAAATTGAAAATTTGTTCATAAACGTTTGATACAGAATGGGCTACGTTTATGTTATTGTTTGTTAATTTTTACCCATTTTTTCCCATTTTAGTAATAATAATTTCTTTTTCTCTTCTTAATGTTAGCATAGTTTTCATAAAATGTACTTAGCAAATCTGAAAACAACAAAAAATCCCCGTATCTGTAATGTTTAAAAAAAAATTGTCGCAACTAGTCGGATACCTTAAGGAATATCTATAGAGTTATATATATATATATATATATAATGGTGGCTATATAAAATTGTGGACAACATTTTATAATGGTTATGTTTTTCAAAGTGCATATACTTATTTTATATCAACTATATGTAATTAAAAATTCACTGTAATAAACTTAATTCTGTTGATATATGTTTGTTTTTTTGCAATATCCTTTTTTTAATAAGAAAAATATTTCAGTTCCTTGAGTACCGCGTTAAGCGATTTTCAATGCATTTGCAATTGAAGAGTTCGCTCGCGTTCTATTTCTCTATACTCAAACATTGATTAAGTCATGTTCAAAACGTGTATATATGTAGCAGAATTTACAATTAATATTTAACATCTGTTAACTAATGTCTGTTCATACAAACGCTTAAGTGTTCCAGAGATGTGTTGGAAGCTTTAATGATGCCGGACCTCGAATTCGGAGCCGTACCATTAGCAACAATATGTTGGGGTTTGGCAGCATCCACCCTGAATGACTCAGGCTTCAAGCAATTTGCCTGAAACGCAAATATTTTCTTCATTACTGCGACGCGTTTTCCGTTTCGATTACTTGTGCTTCATTACCTTGGATAATGAATGGAGGGCGTCAGTCGTCGGTTTTGTAAGAGACATTTTTTTAATAAAAAATATTTAAAACTCTGAACGCATTTTAAAAGTGCCGAGGTGGGGTTTTTTTTAATACAAAGTTTCGACTTTTCCAGCCAAAGATTCGGATATGTTTTTGATTCGCATTTAAAATTCGGATCACGAAATCATTTTCGCGTTTGGGATTATTCGAATAAAAAAAGGGATCATCTTCGAAAAACAAAATTCGAAATGCTCAGAGTTGTGTTTTGCATATTTGATTTATTTGCTGGGTTTGAATGAAAAACCTCTTTGGAATATAGGATTCCATTCTGTATAAATTAAATCAAAGCTTCTAAAAGATTATTTTTATTCTTTTATTTCTCGAACAATGATTTCTTTATTTTATGGAGAAGAAATCGGCGTTCTATTTTGTAGAATCCATCAACTGTTTTGTTGTTACGGTACCGTAGAGGTTAAAATCATGGACTCGTAGCCGGAGTGTCACGATTTCGAAGCCTAAAGGTACTTAAGATCCGCCGTGCAGAGAGGCTAATGCACGATAAATTTGTCGAGGCTCAATGTCCTCCCGTTGGTGTGGTAGTTAGGATAGGGTTGCTGGCTCAGGTGTCCTCCTCGTTACTTAACCGAGGCTTAAATTTACATGGTCCTTTGCCAATAGCCCTTGTGTTGCTTTTTAGTGAGACGTTAATATAACTCTCACTCAATTGTAACACTTATAATAGTTCCGGCCCTGTGGAAATAGTCTTGTTGTTGTTGTTGCTTATGCAACCTGATTGAAAGTAACATCAGATCAAGGTCCACGAAATTCATCGCGGCTAAGGACTAGAATTTTACGCCTGTCGTTAGCCTTAGCTTTGAGCCCCATTAAGGTGACAGCACGATTTTGCTCGGTACAACATGATAGATGGCGACACAATTCGGACCCACTGATTTAACGAGTACGTTCTCCGTGTACACTCGGCGGATTTTTAGTGGAATCGAACCCAGACCTTCCGGTCTGGAGACCGATACTTTAACCACTAGGCTACCCACGGCCGGTAATAGTCTTAGACCAGTGATTTTCAAATTTCGGGTGGCCGGAGTAGTCTAGTTGCCAAGGTAATGGACTCGTTACCGGCGTGTCATGAGTTCGAGCCCCAGTACCACTGAAGACCCGCCGTGTAGTGGAGCGATGCACGTTAAATCTGTCGAGAGCTCAAACGACCTCCCGTTGGTGTGGAGTAGTAGTTAGGAGAGGGGTGCCAGCTCAGGTGTCGTCTTCGTACACTTGACCATGGTTCAAAATTACGGGGTCCGTCGCCAAAAGCCCTTGTGTAGCTGAACAGTGTGACGTTGATATTCACTCACGCGGACGACAAATAATTGGGATTGTTGCTCAATTGTGGTTTTCGTAGCTTGACCATGACTTAAAATTACGAGATTCGTCGGCAGTGGCCTGTGGGATACTATGTATTGTGATGAAGAAAACAAGCAAATAATCAATCTGGCTTCTTCTCGGTGTTCACTTTCAGTTATACGTTACGCAATGTACCGTTTTTCTTTCCTTTTTTGAGCAGTATAGATTAAATAATTTTAATTTAAATAATGTTCAGCAACTATCACACGCTTTTATTAGGCGTGTTCAAATGAAAGGGATTCGAAGCTTGGCACGCGAACACATTTCAATATACTTTCGTAAATCAAACACAATAGTGAAGGTGTATGTAGCACGCACACTCTTACACAAACAGATTTGTAATAACTACTATAGTTAGTAAGGACATGTCATTCATTTGTTATTTCGTTGTTTCTTATCCCACTTGATCGACAGAAACATCTAGATTAAGTCCATGAGCCTGTGCGTTTTTAAACAATGAAGAACTGTAACAGGACTTGATAGGAGCTGACTCTTGTGGCAACCAATACAAGATGTGGACAGCAGTGGCTTGAGTCACATTGGAATTCGGACAATGCATTGCACACATGAGGCAAAGTCAAACTTCAACCTTTGGTGCCTCACGGTCTTGGACCTCAAGTAGCTGCATCTTTCACCCTCCATCAGGGCATTCATTTAAAAATGGCTGGTATGGATGCAACTGCGTAAAAAACGTATCAGAAAGCTATAATAAAGTTTTAAATCCCTTTCGGGACGAACGTCGCATCCGTGCGCTTGAACGAAACACCGTCATGAGACGAGTTACGCGCCCGATCCAGCGTGTTTCTTCCTCACTGGCCTAGCTACTCTCCGGTGCGCCAAGCAACTGGAACATTTTTTAAGCTTAGTTTTTTGGCAATAGATTGCATTCTATGTCCATAAGATGTGAGATACATAGATATCTGATTTTGATAATTAGATCTGATGGACAAAATTTGTCTTTTTTTACTTTACTTTTTTTACAAGGTTGTCTTTTTAAATGCTTACAATAAAATGTTTAAAAATTTGAAACTTAAACATAAAGTGGCTGAAGCAAATAAAGTGTATTAATACGAAATATATGAAGCATATGGGTCGTTCGTATAATATACAGAACAATATTGAACAACGCGTTTATATTTCGGTATTTTTGTGGATTTAGGCTTAACTACACAAAACCCTCCGGCCTGTGAGTGACACTCGCGACAGAAACCCCCGACTCTGGCAGTACGCACACGTTTGAGTCCTTCGTCCCAAAAGGGTTAACTCTGGAAAGGTGTAAGCCAGACAGGGCCTGAGTTTGCAACATTTGTTGAGCTATAGGGATGACGGTAACGACTTTGCTCTGCACGTAGTGGCGAAGGATAAAAACTGGAATCACAACTTCTAGCTTGAAATTAGTCAGAATGTATTCGAAGCAACCTGACTCACATAGGCCTTAAAATTCACAGCTTAGCAGTCAGTTGGAAAGGTGATGTTGACGGCCTAATGTGTCAATGATTTCACTCCGACGAGGGCGTAAAGGCTGCAGTTCTGAAATGGTCCCATGATCAACCGACATTCTTCTTCGCGAATGGAAATCGTAACCTCCCTAAGCAATGAGACGCCTGCCTAAACGGCATGGATGATTTCTTTTAACAAACTTTGTGTATAGATTTCACTCAATATATATTGTTTCTATCTTCGTATCTGTCTCATTTCTGATCCTACGCAGCTCAGGGATACACACCTCAAATTACTTTCATTAGAACATCCCTTATATTTGGTAAATAAGAAGAGAGCATCTGCGCATTTTTATCTAAAGAACATTTTATCCTGATAAAAACGGTGAAATCAACAAAAGGGAAAAAACGACCCCTTGTGATAAATTAGCAAAGCATTTTTTAAAACACACCGCGATGTTAGTTTTTTCATGTTTTGAAGTTTCGTAATTCTGTTATGTGAAGCGATTGTTATGAGCGTAACAAAGAGAATAAAAATGAATAAGAACTAATAAACGAAGACGTTTGATGAAGATTGATGATCGATTAAGCATTATTAATAATTATTTATGCAGAAATTTCTTTATAATCAGGGATAAAATATTCCAAAAATTAGATCAAGTGATATATGTGTAATTTCCTGAACTCGCATGTTTTTGGAGAACATTTTGTGGTAAAGGAAAAGATACATGAATCACTGTAATTATATTTTTAAGGAAATACGAGAGGCTCCTAATTTTATATGATGCAGGTTTCTATGGTTAGTTTGAATTTTTAAGACAAAGAACTTCGTTTTTTGAACAATCAAATTGCATCATTATCTGCATGCTACTCACATTTCATAATAATAAAGTCAAAATAATGTTTAAATTTTTAAATGTAGAATAATTTCTAAGAATTTTTCCCTCTCAAAAATGCAGTTTTTTTTTCTGTTAACCATTTTCAATTACTGATTCCCGTGGCATATATCTTATAAATTTAGAGACGTATTTATTTATGTAGTATTTCTTCTTTCTGTATCATTAGTTTAATCGTTTTAATACACGTATAAAAACAATAAAAGCATTGTTACGAATTTTGAGTAATTAGCGCTTAATTTAATCTTAAAATAATGTAAAACATTTAAATATGCATGTTTGATAAAAGTTAATGTTATTTTTTTTTGCATTTATGTTATGATCAAAACTGAAATATTCGCAAGCAACGAGATCTCTTAAATTATAATGGTGGCTGAATGAGAATTTGGTGAAATATTAGAGCATCCAAGTTGGTATAATTTATGGCGACCGTATGGATGCTTCTCGAAACTTCTGGAGAGGTCAATGACACCATCGCCTATGACGCAAGAGGATTGTTTGAAATAGCAGGGGAAGGTAGCAAAATATAGACATTAAATAGTGTTCGCTTCCTGAGACTTAATAATTCTACTTCATCTGTTGAAGTGTTAACTTTGGTGTGTCTCCTTACGACCAAGTGGTTGCTTCCGGATATTTTTTATCGTTACGTGTCTGCATTTGTGGATGCTGATAGTTGTAAATGAGTGCTGCAGAAGGTGTGAAAACCTTCCGGAACTATTGGTATCAGTTTTACTGTTGTTTATAATTATTTTAAGGTCTGTTTTTGTCAATAAATTGCATTCCTCTTGATGAACTGTTTTGCTCTATAGAACCGCATTAACATAATTCTACTAACCCTAAACAACACAATAAGATAATTAAAATCAGCTCTCATTAAATTGCAACTAAGCATACAATTAACACTTTTAACAAAAAAATATTTTCCTCTACCTCATAGTATTTACATTATACAAAATCTTGTTCATAATTGGAATATAAATTGTAGAAATATTCTAAAAATTGTAAATTTTCGGAATTATATTTACTTAATGTAATGTGTCAAAGCAAGGAATTTTGATTGTTGTTTTGTTCTTTTGTCTCGTGGTATTAAAAGAACTATTGACGATAGACCTATTCATTTGGTGATCATTTGTATAAACATAGTACTTAGTTTAGTACCGTTTTACTCACTATGTTCCCAATTATCTCACTTAATACTATTCGATAGGACGAGAATATTAATCTTCAAAGATAGCAGGGATCGAGGGATTTTAACTCGAGGGATGAATTCGTAGTCGCGTCTGCATTTCTTGAATCACGGTTTAAAATCTTCATCCCCCCACCCCTCGAAAAAAATATTTATAGAGAAACTAATGTGCATATAACATCTGTTGTTGCTCAAAATCCTCACACTGGTATATTGTGGGAGTCAGAAGAGTAGGGTGTTTACAGACTTCTTCCTCATTACTGAGCAGAGCTTACAAAATACCAGGCATATCTCCAGTACCAATCAAATAATATATAGCATGCTTAATGGCTTAACATTAGATGTTAAAATTTATATATTATTAACATATTATACTATATTAAATGAAAAAACTACGCATAAATTTCTAATTCTCAAATTTCAATTTAAAGTAAAATGATAGTTTTTAAATTGTAATAAGGGATGTATCACAAGATGTGCTGCATCTGTTGGGGCACAATTTCATTTAATTTTGAGTTTTTATCACCGGCGCTCTCTAAAGCAATGGGATAGATATGGGTGTCTGTCCTCGTAATTTTGAGCATCGATAAAAAACGAGAACTACACCTGATCTTATACTCACCTCCCAAAACTTTCCCACCACACCAACATGAGGATTTTGACCCATAAAAGAACTAACTTACATCGGCCCTTCTACATGACGGGCATCTGAGCATGAACCTGTGACTCAAAAAAGCTAGCCAGAAGTCCATGAACATGTGATTACACTGTTACCACTTCCACCTTGATATTGTCTATACTCTAAAGGCATGCGCAAGTTTAGAAGTATGAGTGCCAGATTATGTTGCTGCAAGTTCGTAAATTAAGCTTTAGTTGAGCCTACTGCTCCAGTTTTGATGACTTTGATGATCAGTCACTTAATAAAGCTGAGGTATGTCAAATGTGTCAAGATCAACGCCATCAAGTTAACGCTGTGTTGTTGTTTGAAGAGTGAGTAGTCAGTTAAGGCGGCGTCTTCGTCACCTGCCCCGTAATTTTAACCCGGCATCACTCGCGTGAAAAAAAAACGACGTAAAGTTCTCGCCCAGGGTGTATCATACCCAAGGTGTTTACATTGTATTTACCATATCTATTAAATACTATATCTATTAAATTACTTAAATATCACATTTCTGCATCATAACTGCAATAATATGATATAGCATAAGGAAGATTTATAACATACTCTCATGCATTCAGAACTGTAACGGTGATTCACGCTTAGGGTATGACATACCTGACGAGGCGATATCCAAAAATATATATTTAAAAATCGCCTACATGCTAAGGCCCCTCAAAGGATATGACCTTAAAGTCAGCTACACTAGAAGCTCTCCATTTTCCAATAAAGGTTTAGAAGGAGCGTTGAAAAAAGTTAGACGGTGGGTATGACACACCCTGCGCGAGTAGTGCTGGGTTAAACTGCAAAGACCAGTATCTTTACTTATACTCCTCTTGTTGATTGCAAGAAGCATTAAGAATTAATTTATCAATTGAATCTACAATTTAACTCAATTTTTTTGCAGGACATTAACATCAATACTATAGTCCCTCTGATATTGTGATAATAAACATGGCAGATACATAAATGAAAACACGTTCTACCTTTCTCAGAATGTATTAACATTTTTAATGTATCGTTTCATGGTAAAGTGCAATTAAAGTAAAACCTATTTAACACTGTTGAAAACCCAAACCACACACTCTCAGAGTACCCATCGGAGCATTTTGATGCTGTAAATCATTTTGGCGACGAAACAGCGACGCGACTGCAGAAATAGAAACATTACAGAAAATCTATCCAGTTGATTACTTAACCGATTCAGCCGATGCTTCCTTATCCATTTGCAGCTGTGGGTATTCCCAAAACAATGCCTCGTTTCTTTAAATATCGCATGCACAAGTGCATCTTGCATCGGGAAAGACTTCACTGAAAGTGGTTTTATGGTCTCCGTTTGAGGCGGAATGTTGTTGCGGAAACATCTCTCTAAATGTTTGTTCTCATTACATGCCATTCCCTTTTTAACCACAACCGCTTTAAAAAGATTTGCGCTTAATTACACGAATCGATCTCGGAACAGCTTGATGGGCATGCTTTAGTTGGCAGTTATTTCTAAATAAAGAACTCACCGGAAATCTGAAACAGGGATTTTTGGAAGTATTATTTAGGAGCGGTGAAAAATTCTTCTTAATGCATATGTGTACAGCTTTCACTCACTCGTTTATATATCTCGTGAGCACGAGGCAAACCTTCGAATGCTGTTTATTGATTTTGTAATAATCTACAATGTACTAAAATGGGGAAGTCATATTTAACAAATACTAAAAATAGAATTGTGGAGAAAGTCTATATTTTAATTATTGAACTACTAATGATTTTGTATGAATGAAATTATACTTTTTTGAATAATCAAGTAAATCTTATGCTTTATTTTTCAAGTTCTGAAATAAGTGCTTATTAATGTCACACTATAAAGTAACAAGAGGGCTATCGATGACGGACCTTGTAATTTTGATCTACCCTTAAGTGACGATGACGACACCTGAGCTGACAACCTCTCCCTAAGCTACCACACTACGACAACATGAGAATTTTTTGCCATTATGGATTTAATGTGAATCAGGCTCTCTAGCTGTTGGGTCTTTAGCGGTAACAATTCTCGAACCCATGACATTCCGGACACGAGCTTGTGAGCACAACCATTATGCTCTAACACAACCCTGTAGAGGTAAAACCGTGAAAATAAAACTTAAAAAACACTCAAATTATTATGAAAACTGCTTTATCTGTAAGAAAATGAGCATTTGTTCAAAACTTTATGCTCGAATGATAATAAAAGTAATAATTATTATTTGGTTGAGCTCGAGAGCACAACCATTATGGTAACACAATCCTGTAGAGGTAAAACCGTGAAAATAAAACTAAAAACATTCAAATTATTATGAAAACTGCTTTATCTGTAAGAAAAGGAGCATTTCCCAAAACTTTATGCTCAAATGATAGGAAAAGTAATAACTATTATTTGGTTGAGCTCGCGAGCACAACCATTATGGTAACACAATCCTGTAGAGGTAAAACCGTGAAAATAAAACTAAAAATCATTTAAATTGTTATGAATACTGCTTTATCTGTAAGAAAATGAGTATTTCTCGACACTTTATGCTCAAATGATAACAATAGGAATAATTATTATTTGGTAGAGCTCACGAGCACAGCCATTATGCTCTCTCTCTTTAACACAATCCTGTAGAGGTAAAACCGTGAAAATAAAGCTAAAACACATCAAATTATTATGAAAACTGCTTCATATGTAAGAAAATGAGCATTCCTCAAAACTTTATGCTCAAATGATAATAATGGTAATAATTTGTGCAACTTTTGATGAGTAGTAAAATTTTTGACCCCTTTGTAACTTGTCATATCAGGAAATTTGGATGATCAGTATAACAGTATAAATAATTAAAATTCTGTGCTTGAAAAAAAAATTCAACTTCATTTACACATTAAAAATGGTCACAAATATATCAACAATTTACAAAAAATAAATATTTTAAAATACTGGTTATTCTTTTCGTTTTTTTTTTTTTTTTTTTGAAAAACTGAGTGTATTTATAGAATGATCATCTGTAGGTAAATCTTACAATAGAAATGACAAGAAACCTTATAGGAAAGTTTACATTTTTTCAAATGTAAATAGAAGGATGTACAGAAATAAATGATAAATAAATTACAAGTAGGAAATAAAAAACACTCTGCATTCGACACATCACTACATATTGATGTTTGACATTGACCATCATCAATGTGACTTCCATTCTCCTGAAGTTCCCTTTGTTTCCTGTGTATAGTATTATCTACGGCCGAGAGAAACATGTGACAACAGTCCGTGATAGCCTTCTTTTAATTAAATAAAATTCGGTATTGCGATAAGTTTGTCTTTCCTAATAATTCCATTGCCCATCATTAAATGGAATTGTTGTTGTTGTTGTCGTGTCCTTCCCGCAGAGAAGGAATGCATGTTGCCATTGCCTGTGAAATAGGTTGGACTTCTTAACGATAGATGGCGACACCACCTATCTCCACCTCCACAATTTTGGCATGGAACTGAAGGGGAGGGAAATATTCTCCAGCCCCCTGCACTCGTAGTTTCTGCTGTGACCGCCCACAAGACTTCGGACCCACTGATTTAACGAGCACGTACTCCGTCTATACTCAGTGGTATCTAGTGGCATCGGGCATCGAACCCAGGCCCTCCGGTCTGGAGTCCGATACTCTAACTACTAGGCTACCCACGGCCCCATTAAATGGAATTGAGTGCGGTTAACGAGCCAGGACACTGCGACTAATGGCCTTTTCGTCAGTGAAGCGATGCCCAGCAGATACCTTTCCGACTGATGTTTGTCTGGTGTTGTTCTCCCTACAAGTAGTCTTCAAATTTTGACAATGCTTCTCAAACTTTCAATTTTTGCGACCTAGTTTTCAATCATAATTTTCATCTTCCTCCCCTCACACAACAATAATGTTTTGAATGCAGTCATATAATGTACTTTGACACAAAAGCTACGATATGATTTTAATTATAAACCGTAAAATCTATCAAGATAAATATGAAATTTTGGATTTGCTACTTTAAAGATAGGACTTTTAAGACAGGATACTCTTATAGGATATTATATTACTTTTCCTTTCTAATATTTTAATTGGGACAGATTGAAACAAATTTGCAATGTGTTTTTTATTTTTTTATATCAGAATGTATTTCATTTTGTGCTTCCGTTCAGTAAATTAATAATTTTTTAAAGTCTTTTTTTTATTTTTTTATTTTTAAAATGTGCACGTGTCCCCCGCGTAGAGTTATCACACCCCTAAGAAAGCGTGCCCCACATTTTCAAAACGCTGCATTATGAGACAAAACTAATCAACTTATCATAATATCTCTATTTTGCATTTGTAAATTTTATTAGTCCTGATACATTATAGTGTTAAAACATTTCATAAACCAAAAAATTAAGTGCAGACATATTTTTATAGTTTTGTTTTTTAAATTTGTGTTGATATGGATTATTAATAATCCTATATATTTTTAAAGTATTCCATTTTAGCCTAGACCTCTCCTCAGATAAGCATTATTGACTTTTATTTTAACAAGATATTTCAGATCGAGCGTTAATAAATTATCCTAATTGTTGCAACGAGATAAAGATTTTATGCACGGCAGTAATAATCCTCTGAAGTATTTTACGTGACATTAACTTTAAGTTTTTTTATGATAATTGCAGTACCATAATAATCAATGTAGCAGCATTTGAAATGAGCTGCTCTAGCATTAGTTTACATTATCTGATAATGCCTAAGTTTCGCTTAATTTGGATAAAAATTTTGGATCTCTCATGCAGGCAATATTCAATGCACTTGACTATTGTAGTCATAAAATGTACTCGACTATTGGTGACAATTATATCTTTGGTACTAGAGTAACACAATAATGTAGTCATATATAAGACAAGGAAAAGACAAGAAAAGGTTTACATGAAAAAGTCTAATGCAAAGTTCAAGTAAAAAAGATTACATGAATTGGCTTGAAAGTTTTCATCTGTATTGGAAAAAAATACTCAAAGCTATTAGTTCAGACTTTAAGAAAAAACCTCTAAGAATTCTTTTCCCTTTCTCATGTTACTTTATCCTAGCTTGAAACCCCCCCCCCCCCAAAGTCAAATAAATTCAATGGTTCACCTACAAGGAACTAAAGAATTCTGACATGTTACCCCAGAATCAAACCCCCTTTTTGACAAAAATAAGAATAAAATCCCATTGAAAAGTCTTACATATTTGACTTTGAACTTTATGTTGGGTACTTAAAGCCTCCACTTTCAATATCTCCTTCCATTTAAACTATAGGTAAATAACGTAAACACAAGTAAATACAAAAAAAAACGAATTTTTTTAAGTAACAAATTGTATAGATTTCTACTAGTTGAAAGATAATATTTTCTGGAAAAAAGTATGCTTAATACTCTCCGTCATTCATATATATATATATATTCTTCAGATGCGCTCTAAAGATATAACTGATATGCAAATAAAGGTACTTTTCTATAATTTGGTTTGGTATTTGCTTGAAGATTATAAGATATTTTTCACTCATGGAAAGAAATTTATGGCCAAGCATAGATAAAAAAATTCATCCCTCGAGGCTTTGAGATCATAAATATTTTGCAGTCTTAAAATATAAAAAGTTTTAAAATTTATTGAATTGAGTTGAATGATCTTAAGTACTTGAATTTATTTCGGCAAACAATTGAAGAAAACGTCTCATTCGTTTTATGCGCGCAAATTAAAAAATTTGTTTTTTTTTATGTTAAAAACGATAATATTTACTCCAGATATAGAAAACTACCAACTGCATATATAGTACTAGCTGTTACCCGCCCGCTTCGCTGGGTATTTCATGATGTTTTATAAATTTTTACTGCTTATATATATGTATAAATTATTAATATCTAAGTCCTAGCATTAAGAATTCGATTGAATTGAAAAATATACTTATACCTGTAACTGTCACCTGTTGATAAAAAAAAG
>BMAO01016968.1:0-32469 GCA_019973975.1 Trichonephila clavata | reverse complement strand
AGAACTTGAGTTATAGGGCTCTGAACTCACCCTCCTCGAAAAATGGACCCTCACTTCCTCCTCGATTCCGGCTGATTGGCTTATCTGAAATAAAAAAAAAATTAACGGCGTTTTAATTTATAAGCTTAAATGCACAGAATGGATTATATTCAATTGAAAATATCAAAAATTGGATTTTTGGTAGACCTTTGAAGAAAACTTTCGAATTTCACGGGGGTTTTGTTATAAAAAAAACAGAAATATTTTGAATTTTGGAATGATCGTAGTCCATTTGGTGCGTATATATGTGCTGTAAATTTGAAATCCTTCGGTCAAACCGTTCTTGAGATGTGATGGAGGAAAGTTTGAAAAACACAGTTTTGAGAAAAACGCGTTTAAAGAGTCAAGTCCGATTAAAACACAATGAAAATCTTTAATTAGCGCTACAAACAGCTCCTCTTCTAATACCTGCTTCTTTATAACGACATCGAATTTTAAAAAATCACTTTACAACCGTATTCTAGACATATTAAAAAAGCAATTTGTGATTTTTTTTTATTTTTTGAACCCATTACATGGATGACCCCCTTAATTAAACTGTTATTATCATCTTAGTTGATACGCAGAAAAAAAATGGATGGAGAAATATAGAAACATGGCAGGAGGCTACGGTAACCAATTGGCATCGAAATAATGGCCGGTCATGATTTAATCTAGAGGGCTTCAGCCTTTAGCGCTCTAGGGCCATATCAGTAAATCCACTACGATCCGTGGGCCACACGACTGTCAAAAAATTATGTAGTCAGGAAATTTAAATAAAAAAAGGGAGAGGTTTGTTTTATAAGACTGCAAGAGATTCTAAGGGAAGAGATGGTGTTAAAGATTTGTATATATGTAACCGTTAAAGTGTATACAATTCAGTTATTTCATAAAAGAACTAGACAAGTCAGTTAAAGTACATAATAGATGAAAAATTTAATACTTTATCTAGTTATTCCATGAAATAACTAGGAATTCAATGAAATAACAAAGGATAGACCTTTCAAGTGAAAAATAAACAATTTCAAAGATATTTTATAATTTATTTGAGCATAAATCGCTAAAATCTCCCCCAAAATACATTTTATATCATTTGCGGATGAATAATTGATAAATAATTATGGAAAGCAGATGAAAAATAATTTATTATTTCTCACATTGCTAACATTACTGAAGCAGAAAGGGGAAAAAAGAATATGCTCTGTAAAAATAGATTATATTTAAATATTATCAATATTATTATGTTGGGAAGAGAAACTGTTGCTTCCTAAAACGAGTAAACTTTTTAAAACAAAAATGTAAGAGAATATTAATTTACATTTCATGAAATACCTTTATTTCACTTTCATTATTTATTAGAGCACGGATTGCTGTGACGACACTTTGGATTGCACTGTTTATTATTTCTGAAACAAGCACACTTTTTACTATTACACATATTTTTTACACGAGCACTTTTTAAATCCTTGTCCAGTACTGCAACTTTGAGCTGTCGCAACAGATCGAAGCGTTGTGTAAATATTTTAAACTTTTTCAATGGAAATGAATTCTCGCTGACATACACTGAACTGATATCCGGAGTAAAATTGTTTTATTTAGCCATCTCTAGTTCCTAATCGGAAAAATCCTTCTTGAAGCAGCTAGAATCGGTTTAAAGAACCTTCAAGTTCCGTATTTCATACTTTAACGATCATGATGTTGATCGTTAAAGTATGAAACATGGCATATACATTTACATTACGACAAATAGTAATACGGCATATACATTAAACATAATAACCATATAACTCCTATATGGTTATTCTGTAGAACACCTAGTTGAATCGTAGAATTCAATAATTTTATATACTTTAACTGACTTGTCTAGTTATTTCATGAAATACCTAGTTATTCTTATAAAATAACGGATTCCACACTTTAACCTTAACATATATACGAGTATATATCGGTTTCAAAAACGTTAAGTGGAAGTCCAATTAAAATACTTTGTGTGTTAAAGATAGAATTTCAACTTTTCTTCTGAAAATTTCTGAGATCTTACGCATAATCATATTTTTTACATTTAAAATTATTTAAATGTAAACTTTTGAAAAATCCTTCCTTTTAAGGAAATTTTATCTCCAATGGATATCAAGTATATCAATAAAATATTTTATGAATCAAGAACCACAAAATAAATTGTGTTTCTTATGACAAAAAGCAGACAAGATAATTTTTCTTGAAAGTGCCTCAGATTCAAATGAAAGTTCACTAAGATGCTTTCAGAGGGCCATTCATGGCCCTCGGGCCATGGGTTAAGGACCCCTACTTTAATCGAGTCGTGTATTCGTGTTCTGTTTCCACTGAAGCTCTGTGGCCATAGTAGCCGAATGTTGATGTTCGTGAACTCTTGGCGGGAGTTTTCTTGCTTGCTGGTTCGAAACCTGGAGCCATTGAAGACGCTCCGTGTAGAAGGGGGGATTCACGTTAAATCTGACAAGGTTCAAATGACTCCAATTGGCTTGGTGTGGAAGTTAGGGGAGAGGGATGTCAATTCAAATGCAGTTCTCTTCTCTTGATAGTAGTTTTATTGGCAAGAACACACAATATGCACATAAAAAAGGTTATAAATGTTAGTTCTCGTTGGTTTACATTAATTTTTTTATGTATTAGGAAAAAGACATTACTAATAAGAAGAGACTGCGACTTGTATAGAACATATGGTAGTAAATAATTTCCAGCGGAATATTCCGTTTGGAGTCGGTTGTATCATTTTTGGATACTTTCTCATGCGCCAGCGAAAAGGAAAAGGTACATAATTTCACAACAATGCCAATGTTCAAAATAACTCGCCAAGCTGGAAAACTCGATTTCACATGTGTATTACGTGCTGAACTGGCTACCGTGGGTTTCATTTCATATAATGTCGCCAATACGGTTGCGATAATACTTAAGTACCCCGAAAAAGTACCAACAATTTTTTTGAAAACACTTAATGATAAATGTTTTGGGACTTATCAATAAACTTTTTTTAATTCTATGAATAAGCTCGCCAAATTCACGCGTATACTGTTTAACTACTTATAAATGTAAATGTTTTGCAGAAATATTTGGAATTACAATATATAACGGAGAAAATTTATAGAGAAGCATGTTTATATAAGTTTATAAGCAAGCAATATCAATTATGCCAGTAATCATACATAAAAAAATTGCAAAATTAAAACCTAGTTTTAAATTGATGCGTTAATTAACAGTCAATACAAATTGTTTGCAACTTCATCTAATTTTGTTCTGATACTCTGAAATGTAACTTCTTAAGGTACTTACGTGTTATCGCAACTGTATTGAAGACATTATATGAAACGAAGCACATAGTTGCCAATTCAGCGCGTGCGACAGATGCGAAATTGGGGTTGCCAACTTGGTGAGTTATCTTGAATGTTGTCATTGTTGCGATAGTAACTTTTTTAAATTTTGATTTTTAGTTACCGTATTCATGCATGTAATATTCTTTATATCATATAAATAAAAATTTTCAAAAGTGATTCTTTTATTGCTGAACTAATTTCTAAGAAAATATTTCACTCCATTAATAAAAAAAATTCTGGAATCCTTTTGTAAATTAATAATAAACTACATTTTTGTAAAATTTAAAAAATTTTCTGTTTTTAAGGCCTTGCATATTTTTAATTCCTAAAAGTGTAATGAGATCGGCTTATTTTTCTTTTTAAGCGCATACTTCAAAATAAATTTCTAATTATTATTTGGCTCTCGTAAACTCTAAGAACTCACATGCTTGCAATCATTTGAAAAAAATACCAATTTTGGTAATCGATTACGTTATATCATCAAAAAGGATTCATTTAATCGTCTAACATCATTTAGGTTTGAAATTTTGTTTGATATCTCTCGATCTAACACAAGAGCAAATATAATATCCGATAATATAAATGACTCAATAAATATAATCGAGTAAGAGCTCTGCTACAATCAATTCAAGCATCATTTATTAATCAATATAATATTGTAACAAAGTTATTATTATTGATTTTTACCGTTTCTTTCTGAATGTTTAGTCAATTAATGATCATTAAGAGTATTACCGAAAGCTTCCTCGAAAAACATTGAGTGTTTTACGTAAAGAATTTTGATATTCCATGTTTTTCTGACATAGGAAGGCATTTATAAGAAATATGTACACAAAAAAGGTCAGTCTCGTCAAGACATAATTATTATTGACAACACAATAAGTGGGTTTGTTTGTTAGAGAAAAAGAAATTTATAATACATATATAAGTACTTAGTTATACTACAATCAATAAAACTTCTTTTTTATTTCTAATTGGCTGTGGATTGGTGTTTTACCATTTCAGACCTAGTACATTACCTGGAAGCTGGTATCTCTTTTTAATGCGGCACCATATAGGCAGATACCAATCGCCGCAGGTAATTGTGCCACCCAATTTCCTCCTTAGAGGGAGGCACCTGAGCTCTGCCGATGCAAACCTGTACTAGGATATAATTTTGCGGAGAATGCGTAAGCCAAACAGACACTCAAGGAACTTTTACATGCAATATAATCATACGACATGGCCGCTGTCTATTTTCTGCATCATGAAAATCCAGCAGCTTGGGCCGGGGTCGAACAAACAAACTTAGGTGCAGAAGACCAGCGACATACCAACGACGTCACCCACCAGGGAAAGTCAACAAAACTAAAATAACTTAAATGTCTATTGTATGTAACAATATTTGGCCTTATTGTATATTTTTGCGATAATAAATAAAAACCATGTTATTTTCCCTATTTTTGTTTTATAATTGCTTTTCATTATTTCACCATGAAAAATTGACTTCTACTGCTATCTCATTGCTTCTAAATGCGACGTTAATACACAATCAATGTTAAAATACATTTTGTTTTTCAATTAGAATAATAAAATGATTCACAAATATGATTGTTTATTCTGGTACTTACGTACTATCGTAACATTGACAACGTTCACAATAATTCTCAAAGTTGGCAACCCCGATTGCACATGTGTCGTGCGTGCTGAATTGGCAACCCTGTGCATCGTTTCATATAATGTCGCCAATACGGTTTCGATAATATGTAAGCACCTTCATTCTTCGTAATTGTGTTAAACTACTATATTTCTTTAAATAAAAGGCCTCATTAGTGATCTTCAGAAAAAAGTATTCATCATAAAAGTAGGTTTTCACAGTATTTTTTACCCCCAGAACAAATTGATTTTTGTGTTATACGTATTTTGAATTCATTTTTCAAATGTATTGAAAATTGTATTAATCTGTATAACTTAAAACATTTTATATCTCTTACCACGCAACATACTGTAAAAAAACAATGTAATAAACATTATATTTCAATAAATGACGTTTTATTTTTTATATATGTTACCGTTAAAGTGTGTATAATTCAGTTATTTCATAAAGTAACTAGGTGTTTCATTAAATAACTAGACAAGTCAGTTAAACTACATATTATATGAAAAATTTCATACTTTACCTAGTCATTCTATGAAATTACTCGGTATTCTATGAAATAACTAAGGATATACCATTAAAGTGAAAAATAAAGAATTTCAAAGGTATTTTATAAATTAATTGATCGTAAAATAGCTAAAATCTCTCGAAAAATACATTTGATCTCTTTTGCGGATGAATAATTGTTAAGTAATAAGGGAAAGCTGATGATATAATTTATTATTGCTCGTATTGCTAACATTAGTTGAAAAGAAAAGAGAAAAAAGAATGTGTTGCAAAAATAGATTATATTTAAATATTATCAACAACAAAAATAAATGCTGGGAAGAAAAACCGTAGCTTCATAAAAACATTGTGTAAACTTTTTCAAACATAAATGCAAAAGAATATTAATTAAAATTTTTTAATGTACCTTTATTTTCCTTTTAATTATTTATTACAGCAAGGGCTCCTGTGATAACACTCATTATTTTTGAAATAAGCCTTCTTTTTACTATCGCACATTTTTTTTTACGCGGGCACTTTTTAAATCCTTATCTAGTACCGCAACTTTGAGCTGTTACAACAGATCGAAGCGTTGTGTCTATATTTGGAACTTCTTCAATGGAAATTAATTCTCGCTGACATATTATGAAATGATATCTAGAGTACGATTGTTTTATTCTTCCATCTCTAGCTGCTAATCGGAAAAATCCTTCTCAAAGGAGCTAGAATCGGTTCAGAGAACTTTCGAGTGCCGTATTTCATACTTTAAAGATCATGTAATGGTTATTCTATAGAATACCTAGTTAAATCATAGAACTCAGTTATTTTATGTACTTTAACTGACTTGTCTAGTTACTTCATGAAATACCTAGTTATTCTATGAAATAACGGATTTCACACTTTAACGGAAACATATATATTCTATTAGCTATTCATAATTTTTTTCTACATTTGCATTGTAAATTTATTTAAAAATGACAGTCAGTGAATAACAGACAAAATATGTGATTAAATAGAGGAGCCACAGAGAGCTCATTCTAAAATTATAAATGTCTATGCAAAAAGAAAAGCCAAGGAAAAGAAGCCGTAAGATTTTGCAAAATATGTAGTTATTTCTTTAGAATGAATACAGAAATGGTACAGCAAATCACAAAGAAATTTATTTTCTCTCTAATTCCTCTTCAGTATCTGCTCATATTGAGTATAAGAAGATGAAGTAAGCGATTAAACGTGCTTATTACATAATAAATATTTTGGAGTACAGTAGAACGTCGTTTATTGGAACGTTTGTTATCCGAAGCTTCAAATATCCGGACCCAAGTCCATATTTCAGTTGTGTGATTTGGTAAACATTTGCGCGGTATATATTGTCAATTTGTTTCCAAGTGAGAGGGTGTTTACGTGATCTTTTGTTGAGCTTTGTTGATGTAGAAACCTGGATGGCATGTGATGCAGAAGACTGTGGATTTCAAATGCTGAATGATGATTAAATTGAGACTTCCGTGCAAGAAGAATCCGACCCTGTCGACGAAGAAACGGATGAAGATGAGGCCAACAACAACAAAAGTATCTCCAGTCCATCAATTTTTGACGTGTTTACTGCGTTAGAGACAGCTATGGAGTGGTACAAACAACAATCCGAGTGCTGTCCTACTCAACTGGTGCTCAAGAGAATCAGAGACCTTGCAGCGAAAAAACGAATTAGTACAATTGTAAAGCGAAAAATAAGTGATTATTTTCCGCAATATAGGTAAAATTGCGACATTTTGCACCTATTTTGCTTTTTCTTCAAGCACGTTTCCCACATGGGATGATTTTCAATATTTGTATAGTGTCCGGTTTCTTATACTGCATGGATCGCATTCGGTTTTCGGTTATCGGAGCAATCACGTATCCGAACGGTGCCAGGTCCCAATTGATTCGGATAAACGATTGTTGTTGTTGCTAATGCCACCTGTCTGACGAAGTTAGATCGAGGCCCACGAAATTCATCATGGCATCGGGCTATATTGTACGCCTGTCGTTAGCCGTAGCTTTGAGCACCCTCCAGGTGACAGCACGCTTTGGCTCGGTTCCATTCCAATTTTGAGGGAGAACACCTTGGGTGTGGTCAGGGTTTCCCCACCTCTCTTCCCCTTCCACCAACCACATGAGAGGACTTGCGGCTCGACGGCTATTTAGAGTACCCCCATGCCGCGAAGGCACTATACATTTACAAACATCCATGTCTTCTCCGGGATTCAAACCCAGGTCCTACGTCACAGCAGCCAGCGTCGCTAACCACTATACCGGATGGGCGACACGTTCTACTGTATTTACGTATTATACCGTCCACCAATTTCGCCAAAAATTCGCCCTATAAATTTAAAAAATGCCTCCGAATGCTATTATCGTTATTATTGTTTTGGAACATGCGTATGAATAGTTTCTCACTATTGGCTGCATAAAGTGGCATTTGGCAACGTCTTTGGCGTCGTCTTTGCCCTCGTGTTGCTTCAGAGTGCCACTTAAATTAAAAGCATTCATACAAGAAAATGATCGAGTTCTTTGAAATTAACAGTAAATTAAAATACGCTACTGACAGTACATATTAGAAAAATTTCCAACACAGAATTTTTTTTCAGTTTGAAAAAAGGACTTCGATTTCGAGCTCTATTCTTTAACATCAGGAAAATGTAGCTCTAATAAAAAGAACGAAAGTAGATTTTTTTTTCAGATTTTGAGCAGAAACAAAATTTAGTTAATATGAAATGACCGTCTCTATCTCTTAAATGTTTTAATAATTTTTATTACTTTACTCGTTTGAGATAAAATACAGATCATAAATATTACTTAATACATTATCTATGACGCAAATATAGCTTTCGAAACTGCTATTCATTGTTGGCATAGTTAAAATAGGGTTGAAATCGTAATGCTTTTTTGACTGCTCGTTATCTTAAAATTGTTTTAATTTTAAATGATTTTACACACCCAGAATATTGTAAATTTAATAGAAGGAATTTTTTTAGAAAAATAATAATTACACAAAGAGATTTGGTATGAAAGAGTATTAGGAGAATTGTTCAAAACACTTCCGGCTATCTAAATTCTGCTTTTCCCAAAGATCGGCCAGCTATAGCCAATATTCTACGTAAATTTCAACAATGATAAGATGAAGTCGACACTTGGACTGGTATTCCAAGATAAACATCCACATTACTTCAACGTGAAGGTTTTAAAATCTGACACATTTAATATGTGCCAGATTTTGAATAAGAACTATTTACATCTACCTACCTTCAAAAGAAATTCTACAAATACACTAGTGAAAACAATTGAAGGGACAAATGTTTTTTTTTGTTGCAATAACAAGAAAACTAACAAAGCAAATAAAACCACAAACCTGGCCAAAATATTATCCAATATAAGAGTTTGGGGGAAAAAAGGGCACAACTTGCCCCCTAAATAACGGAACTGGCCATTTCTCCAGCAAAGCAACTGACCAACATCCAGTCTGTCAGAGAAAAATATGTCTAATAAGGTATATGATTTCCCCTAACAGCGTTGCATACTAGCGTCCTTATCAACCTTTCTAGCAACCCCCCCCCCTCTTTTCACCAAGGCCCTCTTAAACTCATTGATGGCCGTTGGAACTGGTCTACCAGCTGGTTATTTCTTTAAATTAAGCAGACTAAAAAGATAACCTCGACTTTAAATTTAACCACCCTTCAAAAGTTCCAAGACAAAGAAAGACACATTCAAAGTCGCCCTGTAAAGCAACTTGAGGGCGATTGGTGAAGGACCATTTAATTTTGAACCACAGTCTAGTGATGAGGAAGACACATGAGCTCTGGCACCTCCTCTCCAAACTTCCATATCCCACCAATGGGAGGACATTGAGTCTTGACAGATTTCACAGGCATCAAACCCTCGACATGGCAGGTCTTTAGTGGCACAAGGCTCGAACTCAGGACCACTAGGTCATCGTGATCACTCCTAGACATAGAAGCATTATATTTGCTGAGAGGGGGCTCATCTATTATGCATTATAGTTTAAGTTTTTTTAAAGGCACTTTAACCAAAGAGAAGTATGACACAGATACAACCTATATTATAATTTAATACAAAAGACGATAAAAGAGTGTGAGAATGGACACAAATCTAATTTTTATTTTTATTTTTACAATAGTTTATCAGTACCACGAAAATCACTTATTGTAATTTTTTTCATTAAATGTTTTCTTATTATTATGTGTTTATCATTTGCTGAGCAGATATCAGCTTAGGAAGGTGTTTCAAAAATCGACCCCCAATAGAGTTACGAGGCGTTATAAATAAAAAAAACCTTTTTATCAGCTATAAGACATTTAGACTTAAAATTTAACAAATATGGTTTTTTTTTGTTCAGATTAGATAGCAAAAAGTTTTTGTTTTGTTTAATTTGCAATTCACGTAAAATTAACTCATTAAAAACTTCTTTATCCTTCAATCTGTATTGTTTGATTTTTCATTTCACCCGTGCGAAGAACGGGTGTACCAGCTAGTCTTTTATAAAAATACTTCATACAAATAATATAACAGAAATTAAAATCATCATAAATATAAAAATATATTAAACTCTAAAAAGGAAATACAATTTATGGCGCTTTTAATTGATTTGTTCGAATGCTAAGTAATATTTCATTCCAATCTCTTTAAGTTGGAGAAATTTCTCAAATAAGTTACATATTGTCCAGAAAATAACTAAATAAAAGTGTAAGCAATTTTCAAACTGAGCTCATTGTTATTTATCACACCATCACAGAAATCGAAGAAGAGGGTTGCATGTATAAACTCATTTCCTAAATTCACGGAATTCGACTCGTTGCAAATGACTCATTTAAAAGTTTTATCAAATGAAAACTACGCGGAGTCTCGCTAAATCAATCAATTGCTAGGTTTAATTAGTTCTGCGATTAATTGTTCTATCTAGTGTTTGATTTAATATCCTATCAAGAGATATCGAAAGAGAAGAATCTTGATTAGAGATAATAGGATAAGTAATTATATATAGTTTGATGTGGAATTTCTCGCATTCTTCAATCAAGAATTTAAACAATTCTTCAAATTTTGCTGGGATTCTGAATGTCGTTATTTTTTAAATGCTTTTCACGAAAGGACTTGATTGGTGTTGAAGAATGTATGTACTCGAGCCTATGTGCAAATGTTTATATGAAAATTCATCGAAAATAAAGGATTTTTTTAAATTTCTAATGGGCTGCCGATTGATGCTTTACCATTGCAGACCTCAGATGATTCATCAAATTCTTGTTCAAAACCTTTTAGAACATTTGCTTGTGTGCTTTAAATTATAAAACTTTTTAATGTAAAATTATTTTCTTAATGTTGAAACTACAATGTATTCTTCGACACCCCTTTTTCTCGTTTTCCTTACAGTTTTTCTTCCTTTTTTTTGACGGGTAAAATATGTAAAATAAATAGATATTAATTTACGAAAAGGTGTGAATAATTCCTTTTTTTTAATGTATAGTGTTTATGAATTTAAATTTTGTTTTATGTGGTCCATTAAGTATATTGAATGATGTATCTTTGTATAACGTATTTTTCATATAACGAGATTTTTTCGGGATTTAGCTACTTCATTAAATAACGGTCTAACTGTATTTGTATAGTTTTATCCAATTCTCAAATTTGAAATTTTATATAAATTTTTCAAGTAGAACAATAAATATAAGTCTAATGTCAGTTTTGAATTCAATTTAGAACACAAGATTTTATTTATCACGTGATTGTTCATGAATTCAGCTTATTCGGATCGCATAAGAATTTCTCATATGCAAATATTTTGTGTATAAAAAAAAATAAAAATTCACATACAATTTCGTAAACTAATATATTATAAATTGCTTCGATAAAAACATAAAAGACGTCCATTAATTGAAGAAATCTTTGTTAATAAAATCGTTTTTTCCCCATAAATTTGATGACAGTTCTCGGTAATTTTATTGTTTATATATATATAATATTTTCTAAGAAATACATTTATTTAATCATTAACACATGTAAAATAAGTTTTTTTATTATTTGTTGGCAATCGAATATCGTTGCTGGAACACTTATCTAAGAAGAATCAATATCCCGACTTGGAATAATTATTATCAGTAATTTTATAATTTTCGCTGTGTATCATTATATATATATATATATATATATATATATATATATATATGTGTGTGTGTGTGTGTGTGAATATATATACACATTGCCTCTAAATTATTTTAAGACTTCTTTTTATTCTTTTTACAGCATTTATTTCAAAAAGAAATAAAACTTTTGCTTCTTATTTCGATCAATTTCATTCCGATACTAGTGACAAAAAATGTACGTCTGAGTTGCATGATTTTTCCTTTATATAACGAATGATACAAAAGCTATTAATTTGTAAGATTTGAGATTTCATTCTTCACTCACTTCTATTTCCTGATTTATTTAAAGAATTGAAGCCTCAATTGATGAAGATAATATATGCGTATGTCGAACGGAAACGGAAATTTTTATTATTTTCCTTTCAAGTATTCGTGCGTTGAATATTTTGTTTTCCTTCTTACAGGAGAAAGAACTCCCGGAATTTCTTTTAAGATTTAATTTGAGGGAATTGAATCGGAAGAAAGAAGCACAGAATTGACAGGTACAGATTTTCTTAGGGGATATTTTACAAAGATGGAAATCTTGTTCGAAGGAAAACAAGTGATTCAAATACGACTCAATTTTTCCCTCGTATGTCTGAATGAGTACATACCTAGCTCTATATATATATCTCCGGAATTTTTCATCGGAAAAACTCTTCTGTGTAGCTGTCAATCAATGGTAAAGTATTTCTTGGAACATCGCGTTTCTAAAATTTTAAAGCAACTAGTTTAACAGTTTATTTTTCAGATAATGCAAGGAAAACACTTTAACATTTTTTGATTCAACTATTTTAAAATTTATTCAAATTGCATTTTTATATATTTAGTGATTTTTTTAGTCAATATTGCAAAACATATCCGGTTTTCTTTTGTTTTTTAAGTTACTTCCAACTCAAGTTTTTTCTAGACTTGATGCGATTAAAGATTTGTCGTGTAATGAGGTTGAAGCACATTAAATTTGCCGAGGTTTAAGGTCTGAACATTGATGTGGTAAGGAAGTTTGTGGAGAGTGGGCTGTCATGATTTAAATATCACTTGATCCTGATCGAAAATTACGAGGTCCATCACCGATAGTGCTCGTACTGCTTTTAAGTGTTCTGCCAATTAATCTGAAAATTAAAAGGTAAACTTAATAAAAAAAGTAACATAATAGTTTTTTTTAGAATCAACGAAGGTGAGAAGAGTGCTTGAGTTATTGAGCAAAATCCAACATGCGATATCCCTATTGAAATTTTCGAAAAATCACATTGCTCATTTTTAAACAACAATATACACAATCTCCAAAAACCTTTTAAGTTAAGTATACAACTCCTGTTGAAATTATTAAACTTCTTTGAGCTCATCTTTTTAAGGCAGTGCATGTCAGGCTTTCAATGTTTGCGAACCAATTTTGAATCATAATTTTCATCGCCCAACCCATCCGTACAATAACAACGTACTGAATACAATAATGAGAGAGAGACAGAGATGTACTATAACTCTACTCCTACCATACGACTTTAATTACAAACCGTAAAAATTATCAAGAAAAGTATTAAGTTTTGTATCTAATTTTGTATTTCATAAACCTACATGAAAATCATTAGTAGTAATTATGTAACTTGTTTTTAACTTAGTACTGATAAATTAATTATCACACACGCAAAAAAAATACATCTGCAACTAATACATTTATAAGTTTTTTATATCAGTGTAAATGCGTCAGAATATATTTGGCTTCGTTTCTTTTCAGTAAATTAATAATTTTTTAAGTTATCTGTTATTTTCGACTTTTCGATATGCTCGCGCCCTCAGCAGGGTTATCATGCCTTACTAGGGGCACGCCTCACATTTTGAGACACGCTGTCTTAAGGTAAGTGCATAATTAAAAGCCCCACGATGCACAAGCGACCTTCCATGGAAATTGACTGTTTTTGGCAAGCATGAGTAGTGTCTCTGAAATAGAATTATTTTCCTTATTTTCAACCCTTTCCCTTATTTACTAATACGACTTTTGCTTTCTTTTTTGTTTCAAGCTTCAATTCATTGTAATGGTTAGTCAAACAATTTTTTTTATCAAAAAACTTCATAAGTTAAAGAGTGCATGGTGCTGTTTAGCCAAATGAGGATCTTGCATCAATAATACCAGAAAACCAATAAAAAGTGCGTGAATAATCATTAATTATTAAATAAATTACATTTTGAGGTTTTATTGATCGGTTGTTTATAAATGTCTCAATTTAAAACATTACGAAGGCTTCTAGAGACGGACTTTCCAATTTTGAACCTCGGTGTGAATGGACAAGCCTCAATATCCACAATTAGTTCTAAACTTATTTGAATTCATCTTAGTAACGTCTCATTCTAAAAAAAGCGCTACTAATAAAGGTTCTCATAATTCTGAGTGGCAGTAGTAGCCTAGTGGTCAAGGACTCATGGTTGGCGTGTCAGGAGTTTGAACCTTGCGCGACTTAAGACCTGCCATGCAGAGGGGGCAGATGCATGTTAAATATGTCGAGGTTCAAACGTCCTCCCGTCGGAGTCGCGTGGAGGTTAGGAGAAGGAATGCCAGCTCAGGTGTCGTCCTTTTTTTTGACCATGGTTCAAAATTTCGAGGTCCGTTGTCAAAAGCCCATAAGTATATGAATAGTTAATACGTTGTGACGTTAATATTCACTCACTCACTCATAATATTGAACTTTGGTCAAGTGATGAGAAATACACCTGAGCTGGCGCCTAACTTTCCGACCTTCTATACTTGAGCATTTGGAGCCCCAACGGATTTAAAGGCACATGCATCTGCACCAGTGATCCCAAATCCCTGTCCCGTTGTCCAGTATCGGGCTGCCCAAGGAACATTAAATTAGTTCTGTTTTGTTTACTGTGGTGTATTTCTCTCCAGTTTGTACGACTTTCTATTTAAATAAGATTATATTCCATGTTAAATCACTTTATTTTCATTTTTTGGTGTAACTGTATTTTATTCTGTAGGCATATTTAAATACGATTAAATCAAAATTTATTAAATCAAAACAATCTAAAATATAAACTATTAACAGCGGTCAGTTAAAACAATTATCAAACGTTGACCTGTCTGCGTTCTACACGACTGGTCTTCAACGTTACCAGGATTCAAGCCCTTGACTTGACAAAAAAATTACCACCACGAGTTCGTGATCATGATCATAAGGCTACTTTGACCACATAATTAGTTTTGAGAAAACAGATATTATTAACAGTGGAATTAGAGCAAAATTGAAAAAAGGTAAAAGGGTATAAGTTAAGATTTATTAAGCTGTTTTTAAAACTGTCTACATTAGGTATTTTTATTTTTTAATTGATTTTTATAACAACAATAAATTTGATTCATGAAAACGAAAGGCCTTCAACGTGAGACATCATTTCAAAAATTAAAAACCTTGAATAATATCTGAAGGTTAAAACAACAAAAACTTCTAGTATTTTAGTCAAATCAGATGCCGTCATTTTAAGCAAGATATATGTCATACTTTAAAACGCGTTTTATTCGAAATGTGTTTTTTTTAAAAAAATGCTCAAACGGGGACTGCGATTGCTAAAAAAGTTTTGAAAATAATTAACTGAAAATTTTTTGTGTAATAGTGGAAGTGTTTTAACATTCAGATTTATCAATTACTATTTTATTACAAAATTTACAGTCTCTTATGTGAATATAATCCCTGTTTTTTAAGCAATTTTATACAATAATTAAGATAAAGTGCTCTAGTTTTTGTAAAAATTGAAATATTTCTTATCCTAAAGGTCATTTCAAAAACGAATAGAAAATCAACCCATCAGAATTGAAAATTTGTTCATAAACTTTTTGTGTAAAATGGGCCCCATTTATGTAATTTTTTGTAAATTTTCACTAATTTTTTCCCATTTTAGTAATAATAATTTATTTTTCTTTTCTTAGTTGTAGCATATTTTTCTTAAAATGTACTAAATAAATCTAAAAACTACAAAAAATTACCATATTTTCATTTTTTTTAAAAAAAAAAAACTGTCGCAAGTAGTCGGATACCTTAATAAGACAAAAAAATAAGAATGTGCTGCTTAATTCTTTAATAATTTGACGTTTTCCTTAAATCTTTAAAATCACTACTTTTTAAAATGCACAATATGTATAAAAAATATGCCATATTTTCTGTTTTTTAAAATTACGATCAAATGCTAATTCTTGACACGATTTAGTAAATTATAAGAACATGGCATAAATTATTAAACTTTTATTATTAAACAATTGCTATTCATAACAACAACCCAAAAATAATACATTTTCATTCACCATTCGAAAAGCAAGCAAACATATTTCTCAATTGTCACCATCGAGCTTTAATCATAACAACGAAATTAAATTATCATTAAAGCTTCTCAATTAACTCTGGACGGAAGCTTACCTCCCACATAATAAGCCAAACTAATCCCAAAAGGAGCCAACAAAACATGCCAAAACTCCAAATTTTCAACCTTTCATAATTTCCCCTGTGTTTAAATTCTATTGCGTTGAGTCTGGATTGATTTATATCTATAGTGTAGTATCTTTTTGCTTTTTACTAAGGACGTCTAGAGATTAGAGTAGAAAGCAAATTTACATGGCAGCCAGACAGGCTATTTACAATCCAGACTGAAGGATAGACAGTATCTTTCTCTTCTGATCTGTCTCCTTCAGCGTGGTTGTCTCTAATGGATGATGGCATGCGCTTTTGCATGTTGCGACTATTCTATGGATATTTTGGAAGGGGTGAAAACATGCAAAATCGTGATGAGAAGGAATGAAAGACGAGTATGGTAAGAAATGGGATGTGGTGATGTGGTTTCTGTATAGTCAGGTTTGATCAGTGTATTATGTAGATTTTAGTAAAAAGGGAAACACATTGTATAAAAGAACTTACAAAAAATAATACTAAAAGAAGCTTTGGTGATAAAGTATGGAATTTTCGGACCTTTTAAATGTGAGAAATTGAAATTCAAATCTGGTTGAAGAATAAGAGATTTCTTTTTGGTTGTTGTTATATTAGTGCTTTTCAAACTTTCAATATTTGCGACCCAATATTGAATCATAATTTTCATCGCCCCCTCCCTTCCATACATTAACTATGTATTGAATTCACTAACACAGTAATTTGACGTTTAACCTAGAATACGACTTTAACTTCTTAAGTGCTACCGGCGTATATAAACGTCTCACTCCGCCAAAGCGTTTATTACCCGGAGGTATATATACGTCTTTCCGAAGTACGATCTCTTCTGTGCACTGCTATCTTAAAAATTATTCCGAAGGCTTTAGAATACAATAAAAAGGTCTTGTCAGTGTTTGCGAAGGATTTACATTTTTCAGAGAACGTTTTACTTATTTATTCTTTTTCATCCCTCCCAATACATCCTATACGCGCGCCTGCGTGAAAAACGGTGACATTGAGGAACAAATCGCGTAACTTTTAATCAGCAGTAAAGGGATTGATTATAAACCGTACAAATTATCCAGATAAGTGTTCATTTTTGTATATAATTTTATATATGCGAAGCTCATGGGGTCACTGGTAATTATTAAACTTGTTCTTAACTTAGTACTCTTAAATTAATTACAAAATTCATTGTGCACTACTAATACATTTATTTATATAAGTGTATTATATCAGTTTAAATGTGTTTTTTATTTTTTATTATGCCAGAATGTATTTTGTTTGTTTTCTTTCGGTAAATTAATAATTTTTTAAAAATAATATTTTGTTCTTGACTTTTCAATATGCTCGCACCCCCCTTGTAGAGTTATCAGGCCCCCCTAGTGGGGCGCGCCACACAATTTGAGAAACGCTGGGTTATATTGTAATAGTGAAGACAATTTTATCAAATTTCTCTATTCGATTTTTATTGGTGGTAGTGTCCGAATATTTTGTACGCAACAGAGTAAATAACTTTAAAAATGTCAGGTAGTTTAATAAAGTTGTATGTATTTGTAGAAAAGAGAACAGAAATAATTTTTTTCTTTAAAATTGTAGGAGAATTTTAGAATGAAAAGTTTTAAGAGACTTGTTAATTCTTTCATTGTAAAAGCACAGAAAATAATATCCTTAAAACTAAAAAATAAAAAATGATTATTTTATAAAACTTTTGTTTAATACTAATTGAAATTCTTGAAGGTTAAGATCGCGAATTTTTTAGTGGAATTCTAATTAAGCGGTGAATTTGTATTTTCATTCCGTAAAAGAACGTTATGTAAGTTAAAAAGCCTATATTTTCTAAATAGTTATGAAATAGTAGTGAATATATTTCTCAAACTCAAAATATCATAGAGTGCAAATTATAAACAAAGCTTCGAACCAGAATTGAACCGAAAATCAGAAAACCGCAACGAAAACCGCAACTGAACTGAAAAAAATATCTATTTATATCGGTTCGATATATCATCCGTCATTTTGTTTCTGTAACCAACTTATATCAATATTTTCTAATTTAACGATAATCATATAATTATCATCATTAGATGTCAACCATATAATTACATTTTTTAGTTTTGATAGAATTATATTTTTAGTACAAATAAGTATATATGTAAAATCAAATTATTCATTCGGCTCTGAACCGGAAACCAAAAACATTATTTTTAGCGGAACAAAAACCGGAACTGAATCAATGTATTGTAGTTGAACCGGAATAAGTGAGAGAAAGAGAAGTGGCCGCTAGGTATCAGATCATGGAAGGCATGTCATGAGTTCGAGCCCAGTACCACTGAAAACCCGCCGTATAGGGGAGCGATGCACGTTAAATCTACCGAGAGCTCAAATGTCCTCTCGTTTGTGTGGTAGTTAGGAGAGGGGGTGCCAGCTTAGGTGTCGTCGTCGTCACCTAACCATGGTTTACGATTGCATTATTCAAAGTAAAAGTTAATCCGTTAATTAAATTTTATAACCTGAATGACTATATATGAATTTTAAAGTATGTTGATCATTTAATTTAAAATAATTTCACTTTAGCTTAATATATAACGAAGAGTATAGGATAAATCTACACAATATACTTTCTTGTCTGTTTTTAAAATTGATACAAAGACTCAGTGGTACATTATTAGATTCGGGATGAAGATACATTATTAGTTATTTAAATGAATTTTCTGTAAAATACGAGAATCGATAAAAGTTAAAATTGACATAAAAACCATAATTCATTGTTTATATTTTTTAAGAAATCTAATTAGCTTTGAACCGTATTGATACTAAAAAATTTTCCAGAGGAACTACTAATCTTCGTTCTTATAAAAATTCTTGATTTGTTCTCATTGTGTTAAAAAGTTTTAAATTCAGAATTTTAAACATGAACAAAAAATATGTTTACAAGTTTTGATAAATTATCACAAAAATAAGGCATTATTTATTTAGAAGAAGAAAAGAATTATATTGACGTAATTAACGTACATAACTCATCCTTTTTAAAAATTTTTTTTAAAAAAAAGCTTTATTTTTCAATACATTATTTAAAAGTCTAAAATTACATTTAAAATGTAACGTTTAAAAAACTTTAGGAGTAAATAATCCATTAATATCTTTTAAAATAATGGTTATAGTTAGCATAAAAAATTAGAAAATTATATAATAGAGGAAAAATTTACTTCGACCAATTGAATTACTTTAAAATTTTTGTAACCTCAATTTTTCCAGAAAAATTTAAATACTTACAAAATTGTAAAAAATTATATAATTAACCTTTTTAAAAATGATTTACTATACAGTTTTTAGTATACAAAAAATATGCAATAAAACCGCAGGTGATAAACTCATTTTTCATTAGTTTTCTTCATTCCCGAAAGTTTTTTTTATACCTATATAATATATTTTTAGTGCAGCAATATTTATTTCCTCAAAAATGAGATTACAAAAATTCGCTCAGTTTAAGATATTTTATATTTATATGAAGTAATTTTTTGGTATGTATTTATAGCTCTTTTTTTAGCTTAAGTTTAATTTCATTATAAATATTTCTGGTATATATATATATATACTTATATTGAAAGTGTTTATTTGTGGGAAATGTGAATAGTAATATTATCTAAATGGAAAATTTTAAATTGTTTTATTATGGATTTTACATTATTTTAAAATTATTTAAGTATGCTGTATCTCAAATTTACATATATCTTAGATTGATATTTCTAATTTTCCTTACTTTAATAAGAATAGAAATATTCTCTATCTCACGTATACATTTTTTCCCCATCATGGGAGTAAAGAAAAATAATTCATTTCTAAAGAAAGGAATATCTGACAAAAAATATTTGTAAGGACGAATGGAAATAAAAAAAAATTATCACTTTAAATGCCATAAAAAGTAGAAAAATATCAAATACTTTCTTTCAATCAAGTTAAAAAATTCGAAATTTGTTCAAAGTTGAAAAATTTATAAGGTGAATTTCAAAACCCAAGTTGGAAATATTTGATGAATTGTAAAAATGGTTATATCTGTATATATAAAAATCCCGTGTCACGGTGTTTGTCCGTGATCTCCTAAACTACTCAACCGATCATAACATAATTTTTCATATTCTGTGTCATTTCGTCCAATTCAAAATATAGATTAGTTTTTATCTCAATTACTGATGTTAATATTTTTTTTATAACCGAAAATAAAAAAAATCCGGGAAACTGGAAAATTCGCTAAATTTTGCAATGCATGCGTGTCGCTGGAAGTGGATATTGTTGACGATAATGCACATAAAGTGAATGCCCGGCGTATTTCGGGGCGTGGAATCCGAATTCCGAATCGGTTCTCAAAAATATCCGTAACTTTGCCGCATAATGCCGGACGACCATATTTTAGACACACCATGACAGGGGCTTACCTTAAAAGCCTTAGAGCGCAAAAAGTGCGTTTCTGGTGTACTTTGGGGAGGTAAACGAGAATCTGAAATCTAATTTTATAAATTCCCATAACTTTGCTGGATAATGCCAGACGACTCTAATGCCCCCCCCCTCTAGGGACTGAACTAGCAGGCTCAGCTCCACCCGAAAGTAGGTTACGGTTGTGTCTAGGGGCAGGGAGCGAAAATCTAAAATCAGATTTCAGAAACTCTTGTAACTTTGCCGGATATTGCTGGAACAAGGTGGAATAGCTTTGCGTTCAAGTTCCACGTTCAGAACTTCATACCCTCTGGCGGCTAAACTTCAACACGTCGGGGTACCGGAAGTCTTTCCCGGGAGCCGTTTGGGGCTCGTAATGAGAATCTGAAATCAGATTTTAGGAGTTTCGGTAACTTTGCCGGATAATGCCGGACGACCGTAATATAATACTACAAATTGGTAGAAAACAACATTATTTACCTCGATTATAAATTAAATCTTCATATGTTGTTATTTAACGTTTTTTAAAGTAATTATGTATCATACTATATTCAAATAGAAGATGAATAAAATGTAAAATTAATAATATGTTGTTTTATGCTTAAGTTCATCTCTCCAAAATTATAAGCGAAAATTAATTTAACTGCGTTGAAGAGTTCAGTATAAAATTAAATCGACGTATTGCAACAAAGCCACAGTAGCGCGTGGCCGAATCAGCGAAATAAAAAAATAATGCATAATTATTGTCATGCAGCCCACTTTCACTCAACTCCAGCGAGTGAACAAGATAAGTGGAGAGTGAGCAAAAATAATTTAAACCAAGTATTATTCTTATGTAAGAGATAGGAAGAGGACTGCGGGAAATACTATATGAGTATTTAAAAGTTTATTTTAAAGCTGCTTTGAACATTTTAACATAAATTGTTAAAGCTAAAAGAAGGTGAATGATAGTTGTCAGTGTTGATTTTCATACCACTTTGGCAGTGATATTCAAAAAACGTTACAATAAATTTAAAAATGTGTAAGAGTATTACTAGCTTCTCTCATTTTCTTCGTTCGATTTTATTTTTATTATTTTTCCTGTTTGCTTTGATTCTGTTAGTTAAAGTATAGTAGGGGGGGGGGCTTGGTGATGTCAATTTCCTTTGGCGGCCAAAATCGATTGCCAAGCTACTTCACTTAGCGATAGGTGTCCGGAAGCCAGAATGAATTCGTTATCTCACCACAATATCTATATAAAAACCACCCAAACAAAAGAAAAATCGCAAAATCCAAATGCCCCCCCCCCCGCATACTACGCTTGAACCGATTCTGTTTAACTATTATTTTTAGTAAAATGCCACCAAAAAAATCTAGCCTATACAATAAGCGTAGCAAAGAGGCACGATGCAAACGTCATGAAAGATCTCATCAATCGGAAGAAGAAATCGCGTCAATAAACACAGCTCAAATTATGACATCAGAGAATCGCATAGAAGAGTCTAAGCGACATCGTGATTGGCGTCTGCGACAGAATATATCAAGAAAACAAGCATGTGAACAGTACATTACAACATCTAGAGTGCGAGAACGGGAGGGACAGCAAGTCAGTCACTCATGAACACCTGCATCATTTTTTCGTCTTGCTTTCGAATATGATCCAGACATCAATTACTCTACACATTCTAAAACTATACCATCGGTGTAATATATAGTGTATACCCGTACTACCAGGCATTAAAATTCCCCAATGAAACACTCGGCATGTGTTGCGCATCAGGAAAAGTTATACTCTGTTACCTTTTCCTACTCCACCGGAATCTTTAAAATCACTTCCTGATGACTAATCAGAAGATTCGAAATTATTTTTGCGCAAAATTCGGAGATTCAATTCTTGTTACCAAATGAGATAATTTGGGGCAGCTAAAATTTGTGATCTAGCATCTGATGGACGTGATTTCGAAACTACGTTTAAAATACAAGGTCAGGCATATCATAAGATTGGGTCGTTGATTCTGATGCACAAAGATGACCCGAAGTTTCTCCAAGTCTATTTTAAGGGTAACTGTGAAGAGCGCGTGACAACTCGGTGCCAGTATAATTTCATCGAACGAGAAAAAAGAGCAATTGTGGAACTGTTCAAAACATTTAAAAAAATCATTATCAACTTATTTAATTGTTTAAAAGAGTGTCATCACAATTAAGAAAGGACAAATATCAAATCGTCATCAAAGCCGAAAAAGTACCACCAGGAGAACACGCTGGCAGGTTCAACGCTCCAACCGTAGATGAGGTTGCTTTGATTATGATCGGTGATACAGTTAACAACAAGGCTATCAAAATCGCGCGTTGAGTCAGCACTGGGAGTATGATTTCTGACCTGCACCGTTCATACGACGCACTCCAATATCCAGGATAGGATCAATAGCACATCAACATCAAACTCAAGTATAATCCAGTAACTGGTAATGAAACAGACACAAAAGTAAGTTCGATGAACTACTACGCATACCGATTGATGATAAGACCTAATCAGGACAAATATGTCCTTCGATATCGTCAGCTTTATCATCAATACGTTGTGGACATGCATGCTAAGATCGAAAGTGAACGTTTGCGATTTATTTGATTAAACCAAGCTAAATTACGATCGGAAGAACACATTCCCTTACGAGATGCTATTACCAGAAACATCGATGGAAATTTACACATAAACGACATCGATAATGCGTTTATTTTACCTTCTAGCTACATCAAAAGTCCACGGAACATGCAAGAATACATATAAGATGCGATGACTTACGTACGTCATTACGGTTGTCCGAATCTGTTCATCACATTTGCATGTAATCCACATTGGGAGGAAATACTAAATTTACTATTACCACGCCAAAAATCAATACATCATCACGATCTCACTTCATGTGTGTTTAAACAAAAACTAATATCCCTGGTGGATTTAATCATAAAATATTCGGTTTTTTGCCAGACTCGATGCTGGTAATATTCAATTCAGTGTAAAAAAAGAGGCTTGCCTCATGTCTACATTTTGATTTGGATTGAAGTTAAAATCTGTCCAGAAGAAATCAATCAAAAAATTTTAGTCAAAATTCCCGATTTATTAACCGACCAAGAATTATATAATACTGTTACCCGTCACATGATCGATGGACAGTACATTGTTTTTAATATGACATAGACATGTATAGAAAATGGAAAATATAAGAAGCGTTTTCCAAAACAATATACGGATGATACTGTTACCGATATCGACGGTTATCCATTGTATCACCGCCGAAACATTGAGAATGATGACCACACATTCACAATGCGAATGTCAAATTCTACAAATTAAGTTAAAATTGACAATTAGTAGGTGGTACTATACTCACCATTGCTTTCGAAGACGTATTAGCCCCATATTAATGTCGAGTTTTGCAGTTCCGTAAAATCAGTTAAATATATTAGCAAATACGTTAATAAAGGCAGCAATTTATCTGTATTTGAAGTAAAAAATATATATAAAAATGACGAAATAAAACACAATATCAAATGGGTAGATACATTAACAGCAACGGAGCTATCGGGCATATTTTTAGTTTTCTTATACATGAAAGAGAACCTTTTGTCCAGCATCTTTCAGCACATCTTGAAAACGATCAACGTGTATATTTCACTGAAGAAAATGTTCTCCAAAGAGAACTGGAGCAACCGACTCTAACTGCATTCTTCACATTGTGTCAAAAACCTGATGTGTTTGGCCAATTTGCAAAAACTTTATTGTATACCGATGTCCTACACTATTTTACATGGAACAATTCAGATAAAAAATGTGAGCCACGTAAACAAGGACATATTCAATCAAAAGCATATTCAAAGTCAGAGCATTGGGTCGATTTTACGCAGTACATCCAAAACAATGTGAGTGCTTCTTTTTGCGTTTATTGTTAGTGAACGTTCCTGGACCAAAGTCTTTAAATTTTTGCGAGCAACTAATGGTCGAGTATTCAATACATGTCAAGATGCATGTCTCGAGTTGCAATTGCTGGAAGACGACAATCATTGGAACCTAATACTTTTTGATGCTGCATTAACATCAATCCCACATATCATTCGTCAATTGTTTGCTATTACTTTGACGACATTTTATCCAACACAATCATCAACTTTGTGGATATTTTCTACAAAGTTGATGATTGTGTTGGATAAAACTATATGATGAAACTATATGAAAACTATATGACTGTGGACATAATGCACCGAGTTAAACAAACCAATGTTCAAATATAGACTTCACCCCAGAGATGTACAATGAAGCTTTCGTATTAATATAGAGAATTTGTAATTTAATTTAAAATTTGTCCCTTAATCATTATATTATGTCATCACCTGATCCCCCGGCTACCGACTGGTGATCAGGTGATAGCCGACTCTGGCTATCGTTAACAGTGATTTTAAACGATAACAAATAGTATTAAAAATTTTTTTAACTCAATTTCTACTTTGAATGGATGGATAGAAAGTATTTTATTAACGATTGAAAATTTGAACAAGATATATATATATATATATAATATATATATATATATATAAATGTAATGTGTGTTTGTTCAAAGCCACTGATCTCCGAAACTACTGGATCATTTCCTCTGAAAATTTGACATAACGTTGCACTTGAATCCGGACGGGTTCTTATGTGCTTATTATTTCGTAATTCACTCAAAATTTTTTGAAATTTAATTTTTAAGTGATTTTTCGGCGTTATGACGCCATATCATGTCAAGTTTCTCTCTAAATGCGGAAATTTATACTTTATGCACAATTTTTTCGGGATTATTAGATATTTTTTTTTTTATAATTATGATTAGAGATTGAAATATTTATCCATTTTTGTGTTCTTTGATACTTAATTAGGATTATATTTCAAATAAATCATTTTTTTAATGATTATTCTTTTAACTAAAATTTTGTTTTGTAGTTTTGGCAACAATCGAATGGTATTATCACGGGATGTTTATGATTTTGCTTAGAATTTACTACTTACTTTTTCAGTAATTACATGCAGAATTTATTTATTTCTTTAGAAATATTATTTATTATAATTGTTTTTACAAATATAAAAGACTTCACACTGGGGAAAGGGTAGTTCAGTTCTTACTGCAATTAACGTTAGTATTGTATTTTTGTTTTCGTTCCCTGCTTTAGATAGAATGACATTAATATTATGAATATCAGAAGCGCCTATTTTATATTTCTCTCGAGAAATTCTTTTTAACTGAATGTATAATTTTTGTTTTTTAAATATTTTAGTACTGACGGTTTTTTTTCTTTCTTTTTTTTTTTTTTGACCGATCATGCACCGCAAATGAAAGGGCCTCGCCAACATAATTTTTTGCACTTCGTGATGTCTTAATTTGGCGAAATTAATCGATGAGATTGTTCTTAAATACGTTTTTTTTTTATCTGTTTTTGATAATTTTTAAAATTTTATTTGATGTCTCTTTGAAATACGAAATAAAGATTTTCTGATACATATTTTTGTTTATATGAAACTGTTTATATTGATTTAATCAAATTAGTGAGCCTTATTTTATTTTTCGATATTTTTTTAAGATTCAATTTTATTCTATAATTAGCTGTATCACATGTTGCTGTCGCTCAATCAGGTTAAAAAGACTGATGCACTGCAAAGTATGCCATGAGGGTTACAAAAGTAAATAATACACAAAAATTCAAACAAATAAAAGATAAGATACTTATGTATTATTGCAGCAATCGTCAATTCTATTGTAACTCGCCAAGTTGGCATCCCCCGATTTCCTATAAAGCCCTCGTGTTGCTAATCAGTGCGATGTTAATATTCTCTCCCTCCCTCCCGATTTCCTATGTGTCGTATGTTTTTAATTGGCAACCAGGTGTTTCGTTTCATATAATGTCGCCAATAGGTTGCGATAATACATGAGTACCAAAGAAAGTATCCAAATAAGAATTTTCAACAAAAACAGGTAAATCAGAAAGATATATAATAAAGAACAATGCACAAAAATGTGAATCATTATATATATATAAGAAATAATGGTACTTGCTTATTATCGCAACAATCGACCATTCTATTATTAACTCACAAAGTTGGCAACTCCTATTTCCTATGTGTTGTATGTGCCGAATTGGCAACCAAGTGCTTAGTTTTATATAATTTCGCCTATAGGCTGCAATAATATGTAAGCAACAAATAATTTCAAAAATACATAATTAAGTTCATGCAGTTCATAAAATAGTCAATAAACATATAAATGAGGGCAGTCTTAAACAGAAGGATAAAAAATTACTGTATTTGAATAAAAAAACTATCATACAAATAAAATACACCCAAATTTGATGAAATGGTTCTGCTCTAGAGTCTGTGAGGGCAAAGGGTTAATTTTACAATGCTTTTGGGTAGACAATGTTTAATGTTGCTTCATTGTCTGTGCAGATATAGAAATGATTGTTTGGTCTGCCTATTCTGGAACACAAATAATTTTCCATGTGAAAAGAAATCCATGTCTAGATGTAAGCCACTCAATTTTAAAGATATGTCGTGAACTTTGTTGATGACGATTGGAAATTGTAAAAAATCTTCAATTATTATTAATGCTTTGTCGAAGATTTATAAAATGTTAATTTTCCTTGCGTATTCAATGCAAAATATCTTTAACCATGTGTGATTTATGTTTCTTCCCTAACTCTGTTGGAGAGCAGGCACGGTCAATATATGATTGCAAACGATGCACAAATTAGATTTGGTAGTGTTGTGTTGCGTTATTACTGATACTTCCAGGTGTCTGTTACATTTTGAATATAGTCACCTTAATTATTGTTTGATTCATTGCATTGCTATTGAGCTGTGTCTTTTACAATAGTGTTGATTTTGTGTGAGTATAGTTTATTTTTTCATTGTTCTTTATTTAGTTTTTTGTTTTTCTTTTTTCTCAGTGTAATTGGTGAGAATTCTGTTCTGTCAATTAATTTTCTTTTTAGTTCGCACTATATAGTGAATTTGACCTGTTTGGAGTGATTTGTTCAAGTGGAATGAAATATTCTGTTTCCCATTGCGTCGGAATTGAGCTGTGTTGATTGATTTGGATACAAGGCCCATTCAGAGCTGTTTTGCAATTTCATTCCTTTTTGTTTTTACCTTTTTTTTTAAGTGCGGTCAATTGGCTTCAATACATAAAATTGCATTGCAGAAAATCAAACTAAGATCATCACATTGGGCTGGCAAAAGCAGTGTTAAGGGTAATTGCACATCAAATTGGAATAGGCATCAGTGAATGAGCACAATGCAGACAGATGGCTGAAATACATGTTGAGAAAGCAAGTGGTTGTAAGATTTTAATTTTTTTTTTCAAATTATGCTTTTGCATTGATAAAGATATTCAGTTCTTTTTTTGTCAATTAATGTTAGTATTGTATTTAATTTTTCATTTTATTTTCAAGTTCAGGATATATTCACTTGCAACTGTATATTCAATTATATATATAGAAGTTGTGTATTTTTCATGTACAAAATACTAATTCTGCACGCTAATGGATCTGTTTGGCGTGATTTCAAAATATCTCCACAAACAAGTAGCGTATCAGTTAAAATCTTCCAAGTATTTTATCTTTTCCCAGTGATTCTAAATTAAATAAATAGATAATTTTTATTTTTTGGTACTTACACATTTTTTTGTCAACCATTTACATAAAATCATGACATTACCAAATGCTGCAATATGCATTCAAAAAGGGAAACTTATTATATGACTGTTTTTACACAAAAAATAATTTTTTGCACCTTGTCGCAGTCTCCCACTACCCCCAGGGTTATTAATTACCCTTTGCATATTATCTATGTTTGGATATGTAGGATTCATAATTAATGACTACTCAAATAATAAATCAGTTATTTATTATTTCCTTAGGATAGAAATACACAATTAATAATCAACTTTAAGAACAATAAATTATCATGGAGTGGATCAGAATTCAATTACGGACGACGGAATACTAACTGATATCACGAGGGAATAACGCATACAATCAAACTACACATTTAAATCTAATCTACAAAAATTACAGGCCTGATATCTTCTTTGGAATGAACTTGGAAACTAGTAGAATCTATGAAGTGGCTTCAATCCAGGATATCTTCAATTACGGCTGAACCAAATTAATGAATCTTTTTCAATAATCTACTTTCCGATATCAAACTTCACTTAGTTAAACTAAATTCTTAGAAATACTTTCTTAAGCAATCACGTAGTTTACTCTTCAATCCAAACACGGAGTCCTCCTCTATCAAACCGCTTAGTCATCCTCAACTCTTCATTTCATTTCTCCCTTTTATATCTCTTTCGAACTCGCTAAACCCGAAACTATCTTATTTGCATAAGTCACACTTTCAGCTCTCAGTGGGGATTGGTCAAAATAAATACAATTTAAAAGTTTTTAAGAGAAGGTTAGTGAAACGCGTAAGCACCCGTCACAACCCCCTCCGAGAAAAAAAGCGTGACTTATTGAAGGTCTAAACGACCTGCAAGAATTCGCTTAATTTACCTAACATCTGAAAAACACTGAACCTGCACAAAATTTTAACTACTCTAGAATGCCTGAACTTGTAAAAAATTAACTCACGAACTTTATAACGCCTGCAATTTCTGAACTTGTAGAAAGTTTTAACTCTCTAAGTTATAAACTTTAATTAAACTAACACACAGAAATGATTACTCAAAAGGGGTACTCCACTTCAATTTATTGTTCTTGTACATGTTTAGGTTCCCTACAGTGCATCCCATTCGGGCGAAGATCAGGGGAAAACCTTTCAAGGAAAAAACCCTGATCATGCACTTTACTTAAGTGCTAATAAATATAAAAAATTTTACAACAGTATCTTCATACGACATCAAACTTTCATCACATCACTATGTTCAGGGACTGCTGCCCTGAAAGGAAACCTTGTCAATTTTTCTAAAACATGACATTAAATGCACAGAACTTTTATACAACTTCCTTATTGACATAAAATATGGCATACATTATATTATATATATATAGTTTAATAACAAAATAACCCTTATCTGGTTTCATTTTCAAAAATTCCCAATCAATTGCGCTGCGCTGTTAATGTTTTTTGTTAGTATTCCTAATTACGCCGCGCCAGAAACCAGACACTACTTATACATCTTAATAATTACACACAAAATATATACATGTTTTTTACATAGAATATATTACAACAAACAATACAAGTAATCTCACATATAAAGCCACGTCTTTAATGTGTAGCAAAACAATTGCAATTCAACAAATGTTTTTCCACAATTTGGAAAAAAATTAAATACAAAAGTCTTTTCAACCGATATGAAAATGCACACAACTCAGTGACACTTTTGTACGTTAACTTTACAAAAAAATTAGACTAGCCCACATGGAAAATACTCCGAACTGTCTGTCAGAGGAAAAATAACAAATTAGAATTATACAACCTGACTAGTCTTTAGATCCAATCTGCATAGGCTTTGTCTCCCACCATGGCTTCTGTGCTGGATGACCTTATCCTAGGGTTGTCCACTCTGCGCTCCAACCTTCTGGGTCTCCTCTTCCATCGAGTCCGTTGAAGTTGATATGCTCCTGCTGAGGCGTTGTTTTCTTCTGTGAGAACTGGAACTTGGCTGTTGTCCACTCGACGTCGGCTCCGAAGATTGTATGGACAGCTCCTTTCCTGATGAGGTCTGTTGTACTTGAATCTGTGGGATGGTCCTGGAACTGCTCTTTCAGAACTATTTTCTTCCACCTTTCTATAACGTTTTCTGGAGGGACGAGAGGACATTGACGAGGAAATCTTTCTTTTCTCGTGATCTACTTGGGCCTCTGGTATCTTCTTTTGTACGTTTTCATACCAGGATTCAGGCCTTCCTCTTTTCTCTCTCTCAGTGTATAAAGGTCTCCTTTTCCTGAAATTATACGCGCCATCCCCCGAAGAAACAGCAGATTCCGTCCGTCCACGTTTTTTTCTCACCTCCACTCCATCGCGTCTATTCGCAACTATATCTCTACTACCATTTACATTTCCTGATTTCGCTCCTTTACGACCACCCCTATCATTCTCCGATTGCACCAATGACGACTGCGCATCATCTGACCTGATTGATGTCATTGCACCTGATCACTACTAGTGTTACTTTCCGACTCGGCAACACTGTCTTCTCTTTGATGGTAAATTCTCACCTGGTCCACATTAACCGTTATTCTTTTACCAAATTTTAATATTACTAAATTATTATTATTTTTTACACTCAGAACTTTATATGGGCCTTCAAACTTTGGCATAAATTTACCTACTATTTTTTTACATTTTGAACTTACGGGTGAGTTTGAACTAATACGAGATCACCAACTTTCACATTATTTTCACGCCTCTTTTTATTATAATATTTCGCCCACTTCTCCTGCTGGCGCTTTGTATGAACTCTAGCCTCCTCAAACAACCTTTCTATGTTCCCACAAACTAAATCTGATCCATCAGTTACCATAACTAATTTCTGAAAAGGGGTGATTAAATTTCGACCTAAAAATAATTCCGCCGGTGTTTTACCCGTTGTCTCATGTACTGCTGTCCTAATCGCATAACCGAACTCTTGCAGAAATTGATCCCAGTTAGTGTGATTATCCGCGACAAAACTCGAAATCATTTTTAAAAGAGTGCGATTAACTCTTTCTGTTTGATTAGCTTGTGGACGATATACCACAGTTTTAACGTGTTTTATGTGCAATCTGCGACACACTTGCTCAAAAACTTCGGATATCATTTGGGGACCGTTGTCGATGACTAATTTAACAGGAGCTCCATAACGCGCAATATAATTTTCAAAAAATGCATTGGCGATTGCTTTAGCCGAAGCTTTCCTTAAGGGAACTATTTCAACCCATTTAGAAAAATTATCGGTAATTACTAAAATAAATCTATAGCGTTCTGGACTAGTTGCAGGTATGGGCCTAACAAATCTAAAGACACGATTTCATTCGGAAAATTCGTTATTATGGGAATTAATTGACCAGCTGGTAATCCGTTTTTATAATTAATTTTTTGGCATTGGTCGCAGGTTGCTACATATTTATAAATGTATTTCCTCATGTACGGAAAGTAACACGCGTCCTTTAATTTTAAGTAGGTTTTCTTTTTGCCTAAATGACCTGCATAGGCGAGTCATGAAATTCTCGCATAACATCTGTACGTAATGTTTTGGGTATAAATACCCTTAATTCACCTAGTGTGGTTGTATATTTTGCATAATATAGCAAACCGTCAACGATTTTAAAGTCATTGGACCAATTTTTGCAGATCGATTCATTAACAGAACTATCGTCCGGATTTTCCAAAAACCTCATTATATGCCCTAGCTCCGGGTCATTTCTCTGTTCCTCTCTTAACAGTTCTCTAGAAGATAATACTAACGATCTAATCACCGCACAAGACACTTTTGGTTCTTCATTACTTTCTAACGGGTTTCTAGACAACATATCAGACACTAAATTTTGCGTACCTGGGCGATGTTCCCATTCTACATTAAAATTTGCCAACTTAAGCGTCCACCTTATTATTCTAGACGACAAATTCTTTCCCTTCGTTAATTTGGTAAGTGCAGCATGGTCTGTTATCACTTTAACCGGCAAGGATCCGAAATACGTGCGATATTTATTTAATGCCCATATGACAGCTAAACATTCACGTTCCGTCACCGTATAATTCCTTTCTGCTCGGTTTAAAGTTCTCGATGCAAACGCTGTAGGCCTATTATTCTGTGTCAATACTGCTCCTACCCCACTGAGCTCGCATCCGTATAGAGTTCAAACGGCTGGGAAAAATCTGGTAATTGTAACACTGGAGCTTCTGTCAGTGCTTTCTTAATACGATCAAAGGCTTCCTGCGCTGATTCGACCAATGGAACTTAGAGTTTTTCGTTTAATTATATAAG